>DWPF01000035.1:0-17995 GCA_018251575.1 Cecropterus bathyllus | reverse complement strand
TCTTAAAATTTACTTATTGCACCTCACCTATTTTCATATTTATCGTTTACTTTAACTTCTTATTGTAAGGTTGCCTGGAAGAAATTGCTGTTTAGCGATAAGGCCGCCTTTTGTATTATTTTGCATGTTTCTTGTTATGTATACTTTCTGATTAATGATATAAATGTAACTTACGGGTGTGTGCCTGCTGGGGCGCTTCGTGTGCCGGCGAAGACGAGAACAACAGCTCTGCTTCAGGAAACAGCTCCGACGCCGACGGCGAGTCCACGCCCAGATCTTCACACTCCTCCGACAGCGATTTCTGGTGATATACACGTTGCAAATTTATTTTGTAAGGTTACCCTTAATAGTTAACAATAAAATCACACAAAAGGATTTTAAAAGACACCTCACCTGCAATCTCAACTCATCTTCCATTAGAGCAAACTTCTGCCTAAGAGTTGCTGCCGATACAAGTCTATGTCGGTTAGTCACTCCATCTCGTCTCTGCACCACCTATATTCATCACAAATCTATGTCAGTTTTTGCACATTCTTGTTCACTCCTCTTCAGTCCAACCTAAACTAACCTAACCAATACATGTTTCCAATAAACATGGCTAGTTTTTACAATAGAAGCAAGATTAATCTTTGAAGATTATTTGTCTGTTGACCCTGTCTCTTGTTTGATTAAAGTAATTCCAAAAATGTTAACAATACATGAATGATAAATAATTAGACAAATGTGGGTTTTATTGAATAAATAATTATCGTGCCTGTATTACTTATTATTAATGTTAATTATAATGTTATTTAAATCATAAAAGTAGTTATAATGTTGGTACTACAAGGAAGGAATGATGCTGACCAAGTGAATAGTGTTTGAAATGACCTGAACTAAACCCTAGTTACCTAAAAAATCTTTACAATCAACAATGGAACTCTAGTAGCCAATTCGTTGATTACAATGGAAGACAATCAAGTAAAAAATGGATATCAGATGAATTACTAGACGGTCGGAAAAAATCTGAAGATTACATAGGCATTTGCCAAAATTAGGTTGCTTAGGAAAGAAACACTGGGTACTTGACACACTTAGGCAACTTGATATACAACGGTATAAAATATTTCACTTTAAACCTAATTATGAAAAAATCCAAAACATAATAAAACTTTTTATTATTCTGTATAGTATAAATTTCTAGTGAACGACGGTTTGATTTTCAGAAAAATGACATTGGACCGTGGACCTTGTCAATAAAGTACTAGTAATAGTAATGGAATAGACTTAACAGAATCCTTGTTCATTAAACAATTAAAACAATACGAGTAAATTTGATTATAAAAATATATGTATGTCTATATAACTTAATGTCATACATGATGTTTCAAGATATTAAGAGGTTTAGTTACACCAAAATATTTTTATATTAGAACAAAGCAGAAATTATAAGATGTATAGGACATAACATTGGCGATATGTAGTATGTCTCGAGTACTTAACAAGTATTGGTTATATCAAATTATCACTTCATTCTTAATCATAATGCACAATGACACTACTTTGATATTTGGTATAATGAATTCGATGAAAATGATGACAGTTTGAAATTCAAGCAAGAAGCTTTTCATTTAAAAAATACTGTTAAGCTCATAACTCAATATATTGGAATAATGAAGACAAGCTAACGAATTTGAATATCACAATGAATGCAAAGCTTAACGTAGATTAAGTATCTAAGTTTAGAATATTATCTTTTATCCAGCATTACAGATTCAGATTTTTATTTAGTTTATTGTATTCCTTATTTATTCTTAAGACTAGTGACCATATTAATCAGATAAAAAGAATTTTAATGATCCATGCAGAAGATGCAACAGTACTCGAGACGCCAGAAGATACTGACTGATTTCGTTCCATAGAACATGCATAAATTAAATCACTTGACAGATTTTATCTAATGAAATCTGAAGAAAATTGGAAAGCTGTTAAACATAATTCGTCATAACCCAGTAACGTAAGAAGTGATAATAAGAAATAAAAAACAGATACTATTTTACGACGGGACGAAACACTGACTATATAAGAATTAATACACAATTATTACAATAGTTTTTCATCGTTACAAGTGGAGGTGCCATAATTTCACGTAGAAGCGACATAATAACAAATATTCTTCACTATAACTCGACTTAACGTATTTTTACCAGTTTTCAAAATTAATCAAATGTGGTGCTAAGGCAAATTTACCCTATTTCCAATGCTATATTTATTGTAAATTCTAATATTTAAATGTATAAATTAGTGACATTTTTTATTATATTAAAGAGAATTAAGTTGTAAAAATTTGAAAGACTATATGTCGCATCTATTTTATCTTATTATCGGCAGACCAACACCAAAACGAGGAGAAAGCGGAGAAAATAAATCGAGGCGTGCGGGTCTACATAAGAGGCGTTCTAAGATTGAGGGGGTCAGCGTCATTCTACGATATGATCACCTGATGGTAGGCCTTATCGTCGCAATCTGACGCGTCAATATCATAAGGGCAACGCGGCGAATCATCTTGAGACTCGACAATGTAATCTTTTTTCGATTCGACGTCGAACATCTTATCAAATATCCGTTGCGCCTCCATATCGGGACTGTATCGATCTGGGATCGCATCCTGAAGTTGCAAAATGTGTTATAGACGAGTTACGCTCTCGAAGAACGTTTGTATGGAACCGTAAGCAATTGATTATAATATCCAATTGTAGAATTTAATATTAACACAAGAATACCAATTTAAGAATGTAACAGGTTACAGATTACAGTTCCATATTAACATCAAATTAAAATAAGACAACACTTACAAGTACAGTTCGGTCCATTTCAGTCCGTACGGTTTCTTCATATGAGTAATCTTGAGGGACATTCCAAGGTTGTGGCTCTGGTTCGGGTTCCGGCTCTTCTGTACTGGTTTCTTGTTCCGGTTTAACTTCCTCCGGCTCCCGAGCTGTCCACGGAGAGCGCGGGGCATTCGTGTCAATCAAATCCGGCGGTGATGTCGCTGGAGCCGGCGACGCCTCACTATCGGCTGGCTGGGCATTTGAAGCGGCAGTTAAGTTGAAAGCTTGCAAATTGTGGAACGCCGCTGTTGGCAACCGAACTTGACGGACACCCGGGCGACTTAACATGGGTTTCAACCCCGCCGGACCTATAAGACGTTGCAAAAGAAGAGCATTCGTCGCTCCACTTTCTCCACCACCCACTGTAAGTATTTTGGGGCCGCGATTCGTTACAATGGCAATCTGTTGACCATTTTTAACCATTGATACAGGAAGGATATAATTAGCCGGCATGAGTACAGCCGTCGCTGGTTTCCCGGGTGCTCCTCGAGTTACAGCTAGCGTTGGGCCATCGGTTACTAGGACGTTTCGAGGCGCTTGAGGTCTTGATTGTGATGCAGGTGGATCTTGGTCAAATGAAAGTTTTTTAGCTACTTTTCGAGGACTGCCTTGTGGAGAATGCGTTTCAAGACATGTTTCACTGCAATCTCCTTGGGATGTTCCACAACTGCTGTCTTCAGATCCCATTGTTCGACAATTATCATCTATAGGGCTCGAATCACGCCCACTGCGGCGTGACCCGCTCTTCTTGCGTTTTGAACTACCCGAGGGCGGTGCTGCCTGTAAGTTTGTCCTTCTACGCGGCGCCGGTTTATCTTTATCGGGCGAATTCTCTACCTGCTCCTTATACTCTGCTAATATGTAAAGTATTCTTTGTGTAGTTTGCTCATCTTCCATAGGCTTTTGATTAGAAGGTTTTGGAGGAACAGGATTGATTTTAAATTGTGGATGGTGTGACTTTGGTCTCGATTTAGATTTAGAGCTCACTTTAATCGGTTTGTGATGACTTTGGGAAGAGTGAGCGTCGCTTGCCAATTCCGATGTCACCGTGTGTGATATGTGCCCGGTAGATACATGCGAAGACGAAGTCGGAGATTCCACAATACCCGATGAGTCTGGCGATCGTACATATGAAGTGCTTGCTGGTGACGATACTAAAGTTGACTTTCTGTTTATATATGCTATGTTTAATTGCTGGCTACTTCCAATAGAATAGAGTACTTGTTGTGTTGTCTCTGGAGATGTAGAACTCGAGGCATTATCAGTAGTATCCGTAGACGTTGACGGAGTATGCGACATTGGAAATTCACTGGGCGGGGCAGAGTTAGGTTGCACCGTGCTTCGTTCCTTTACCTGTTCAAGGACCATGTCAAATTCTCGAAGCTGCTCTAGTGTAGATGAGCTCATTTGAGATTCAGGAGATCCTTGGGTTTCTGTACCAACCTTCATTTCTCGATTAGATTGCGTCTGAGAAAGTCTAACTGGCTGCTGTCCAATCGTTGGAGCAGCAGTAAGAACCAATTGCTGGTACACGGGTTGATTCGCGCCACCTATGACGTTACGTTGTATCTGGAAGAACGAAGGCCGAACAACTCGGCTACCACTGACCATTTGTGTGTTTTTACTTAACATTGGCAATTTAATACGCATTTGTGTCAGCATTGGTGGTGGCTGTGAGTTTTGTCCGGATTCATTTGACACTCCAGCAAAATTATTACTTTCTTCTGTAGACATTTCACCATTTGAACCAGCTGGGCTTTGTGGTACAATTTTTATAATAGATTGTTCAATTTCACTCCGACTTCCATCAGACTTTTGTTTTTGAACAGAATCGTCTACCCGATCAGTATTGGGAACAGTTATTAAGTTTATGGTTTGACCTCCGCCTAGATTGACCGGGATTTGACGTGTATAAATTACTCCGCCGTGCATAGTTTGGATGTTCATTGGTGTTATAGCCTGCTTTATTTGTTGAACGAGATTTTGTTGTGCTTGTGATGTTGAATTAGCCGTTTTGCGCAGCAATAAAGGTGGACTGGCAATTTGTCGTACATTATCGGCAATTTGTAAAGAGTGATCGGATTGACAATCGTTATTTTCTATATCAGTTTCTACAGATGATAAGTGAGCATCGTTCACACCAATATCGTTAGGTTTCTGATTCTCTTCTTGAAATACGGGCTTACCAAATGCTTGGTTAAACTTGGGAAGACTTGTAGACTTTTCTATATTTATTTTACTAGAATTTTGTATAAATTTAGCATAATTTTCTTCATATACCGAGCGAGACTTTATTTCGGGAGGTATGACAGGTTCCTTCGGAGGGGGTTCTCTTATAATATTTTGTTCTTGACATTCTGGTTTTGATGATGCTGACTGAGTTGGCTCGATCGGATGTAATCTTAATACCATGCTCCTCTGATGGGTATTTAATTGAATTCCCTTTGCATCAGTAGATTTACAAACAAATTGCACCATCTTTTGCTCATTTGACCCCTGAACGTTTGCGAGATTCGTCAAAAGGTTAACCCTCTTGAGTAACTGAGTCGTGTTATTTGCCTTTTGATTTCCAGTATTAACAATGTGTAAAAGTTGACTGCCTCCTTGCGACAAACCAGTGTCGACTAAAGATAAGTTATTATAAGAGTTCGAATTATGTACTGGCGACTCATTGGAAGTAGATGTTGTCGGTCCACTTTTGCTTTGTACTATGTGCAAAAGTGGGGTTGGATTAGGAGTGTTAACCATCGGCGGCTGTGTATTTTCAGGCGACGAAAGCTGATTCAAAGAACTATTTTTACCATGGACAATATGCAGAATTTGGGAAGCAACTGAAACTGGCGGATTGCTTTCAGTCTCGTTAGATTGATTCAAAGGCGGAGGTAAAATCTGAGCTAATGCCTGTTGAAGCGCCAAAGCAGTTATTGTAGATCTTTGATAACTATTTCCTTCTGGATTTGAACACATGCTACGAGGAAGTGTATTAGACAAGTCCATGGCTGTATCTGGTATTGTCTCCGGCGTGGTTGTAATACCGGCGGCATTCATAGCATGAGCGAGTTGATCTGGTTTTTCATGCAAGCCATTTTGTTGGTGTTGGTGTTGATGTTGTTGCTGGAGCTGATATGACTCAGGTGGACTATTATCTGGATCGTTGCCCAATGGTTCAAATACGATTTCCACATCAGGCTCGGTCTTAATTGGTACTTCCAGGTCATTCTTCTCAAACGCATATTCATTATTGGTAACTTGTTCTGTTTGATATCCTGTATAATCTCTATTATCATAACAGCTTTGTTCATCCATATTTTCTGGCACCTCGTCTAATACTTCGATTTTCACTTCCGTTTCAATAGTTATATTATCATTAGTAATTGGTGAGTTAGAAAGCTGGGATCCTGATAAAAGTGCTTGATGATGTTCATAGTTCGTCATCAATGGTAATGATATGTCGGCTGTTGTTAATTCTGTATATTCAGTCTTAATAGCGGGTTGCATATCCTCATGTGAAGCATTGTCTACCGAATATTGTGCAGGACTAGCATCAGAAACTTGAGTGACACGTGGATCACAGGTCACAGGGTTTTGTGCTGCAGCGCTCACAGGCAATTGCCCTACTTGAACTACCAGAACTGTACTTTCTATAAATGGAGGTTCAAAAAAGTGGGTACTGTGGAGATCTTCCATATTGTCGTTAAAATTGTTTGGATTTGACTTAAATTTATCCATTTTAATATTATTATTAATCAACGTGTTTCTTAATTTCACCGTAGTTTCTTTGAAAAATGCTTTAACTTTATTTCGAAGTTTGATGTATGAATAGCATTTATCTAATTTTTGTAATTCATCATGTCTTGGCGATAATGTTTCCTGTACATCGCATTTACTGGTATCTACGGACTGTAAAAACGGCTGAGATTGTTTTACGTCCGACAGAGTCGCAGCCGAAAATTTTGTACTTTCTCCGCAATCTTTCAAATTTTGATTGACTCTGCCGGACCACTCACCAAAACCCATACTGAAATTGGTTTCATTAATTTCATCGACACAAGTTTCATCTTCCTCATAATTGGCTGATAATTCTTCAGCTAACGTTTGTTTCGCCGGATCTGGTAACATTTTAGGCAACTTGTCAACAAATAAGTCGGTTACAGTGTCTGTAATTTTAATCGTGGGTAAATGAGACTGTTTTATTGGCCAATCTTCTAACATCGAATGTACATTTTCTATCTGTATCAAATGATAGTCTTTTGAGTATGAAAATTTTATCGAACTGCAATAATTATATAATTTTCGAAATTCCTTACTGTAGGCACATTCACACATAGCAGCCACAGTTATTTTAGGATAATCAATATTCTTTCCCTTTCGATACTTTTTCTGGTTTGTTTTTCTGTCTAGATCTTCAATTTTTCGTTTTAAACATTTTCTTGCTTTATCGGCGAAACTTGTATCTTTTGTTAAGTAATTTACTTTAAAGCCTGGTTTAGAATATGTGGCTTTTGGTTTAGTAACAAAAAGATCTTCATCGACTAATTTGGTTGTTACTTCTGACAGTAAAGGTTTATTTTCATTATTGTAAATATTTGAATTTATTTTATCCTTGGCATGTTCATCATTGTCATTTATAACATTACTGAACATGTCAGAATTTATTATGGGAAATACATAACAAGTTCCTACAATTGGATCTTCTATAATCGAACCTTTTAATACAATATTAGAATCGTTCTCGTATAAAAGCGTTATATTTTTAGGACATGAAGATTGCTTCAATTCAGTATCCATTTGATCATCCGTCTTAACAAAATTGCATTCATGATTATCTAAATTATCATTTTCATTGTCCAATATTTTTTGTTTTTCTGTGTTGTCAGTTATTTTATTTGCTTTAAAAGCAAAACTGTTTTCGATGGAATTTTCTACGCCGTTTTCATTACCATTACAGGTGCCTTCTTTCTCTTTCTCTACTCTTCTCTCATCACAATTTACAATTTCGTCTATACTATTATCTTCACTAGTGTCATGATCATTATTTATGTCACAATTATTTTCCAATAATTTCGGTCTTATTGTGTCACAATCAATTTCATCTTGTTCCTCGTCCTGATCGGTATCTATTTCTACAATATCTTCTATGCAGTTATTTAGTCTCAAAACTGTTACCTCCACGTCAATGCTCTTATTACTGATACAATTATAAGATGGTGAAACATAGTCCTCATTCTTATCAGAACTTAATATTTCGACATCTTGTTCTTCACCTTCTATATCCCTGCATTTATCGTAACTGAAATTATCCTTTAAGTTATCACTTTCACTCGTGTCATTTATGTTCTTATTTCTGTTATAATCATTTTCCACTTGTTGAATTTCTGCATCATTGACTGTTTCATATTTTACGCCCGAATTCGCACTAATATCATTTGCATATTCTAGGCAATTTTTGTCTCTGGAATTTTTGTGCTCTGGAATCACGTTCGTATTATCTCTAACGGAATCAGTTTCCTTTATTGCAATTTTATCATCAATAAGGGGTTCCGCATGAACAGAATCCTCGTCATTTATGTCACATAAATTGACAATTACACATTCTGATGCAAATTTATCAGATTCTACACTGGGATTTACGTCCACAGGTACATTTTCATCTATATATTCCACATCATTATCCTCGTCATTGCTATATTGTGGAACTTTTATTGTTTCACTAGGAGACCCGGTACTAGCAGTTACTCTATCTGATTTTAAAACAGGTTTCCTTTGTTGTTTTAAATGGTCAGATTTAGATTTCGAGTCCAAATTAGGACTAGTTATAGGTAACCGATTGTCGTCATTATCATCTGTTTCTAAGTCTTTATGAAATAAATTATCTTGGTCAGCGGTCTTTAATATTGTGTTATCTAACTTTATTATGGCGTTATCTGAATGGGTACTAATGAAACTATGCTTTTCAGAGTTTGTATCCAAAGAACTATCTTCATCGTGTATATATATGGGCTCGGACCTATTATCTATATCGTATTTCAAAACAGGTTCTATTCGTTGTTCCAAACTGTCTGGTTTAGAGACCAAATGAACATTACTCATAGGTAAGCAGCCTTTGTCATTTTCAAACAGAACGCCATTGATTTGTGTAAAATTTAAACCTTCATTCACCATATCGTTACAAAATAAATTTTCTTTTTCGGAGATCTTTGATATTGTGTTATCCAACTCCATCACGGCATTATCTGAATTGTCAATAGAATTACAACGCTCTTCAGAGTTTGTATCTAAAGCATTGACCAAATTGTCATTGATTTCTATAGAATTTAAGTCAACTGTTTCCATTTCTTTACAAATTAAATTCCCTTGGTCAGCGGTCTTCAATGTTGCGTTATCCAACTCCATGAGAGAATCATCTGAATACTCGAAAATGTTACTATGCTTTTTAGAGTTTGAATCCAAAGCATTGCCTTCCTTCTGTGTATTCGTAGAAAGTTCTACACAGCTGGCAATAACTGAAGAAGTCCGGCTTATTGAAGATTTTGTGTCGATTTTCTCAGTTTCACAAGATGTTTGAGTTTCAATATTAAAGTTAACTGAATTGTCATAATTGGGCCTTTTCGTTTCAATATTCAAATGTATAGTTTTGTCCGTATCTACAGTTAAATCATCTCCGTCATTTGAATGATCTTGTTCCAAAACTTTTCTTAAATCAACATCCTGTGCAGTTTTAATTTTTAACTCTGGTATTTTCCTCGTTTCCATATTTAATTGTTTACTTTGCCCTTTCAACTGATCTGAATCTTGATTTGATACTTGCGTTCTTAAAATCATTTTCTCATTATTATCATAACGGTTTAAATTAGAAATTGTAGACTCTATGACCGTTACCTGATTAAAATTTTGATGTGATTCAGTAGTATCACGTGCTTCATTAGAGCATTGAAGTTCAACATTCAATTTTACAATTTTGTTGTCATTTGGCGAATATTCTGGTGTACTAGATTTCCTCTTGAGATTATTAATCGAAGTACAATTTGTATTGTTTGAAATTTTCCAGATGTCATCTTTTAAATAAATAGTGTTTTCTAAGTATCTTAAAGTTAAGTTGAGAAGAGTAGGCACCCGATGAATACCTAGTTCTTCTGCCACTTCTGTTGTTATGTCGTCAACCAGAAATTCGTTAAAACTCCTTTCAAGGTCACTGTCATAATCAGTGGAAACATCATCAGAAACGGTTGAAATGTTACATTTTAGTTTTGTCAGATAATGAAGTTCTAATTTTGTCAAATACCAATCCGAATGACATAGTTTGATATCTTCTCCACAAGAAAATTGGCATTTGCTCATAGTAATTTTACAGCTGACATTGGTTTCTTTGGTCCTCAACAATTTCTCAGATTCATTATCAAGGCTGAAATCGTTTAGAATTGAAATTGAAGAGCGGCGTTTCAATATATATTTAGAGGTATCATTTTCCGTAGCATTTGTAGTAGCACTTATAGCTTCGTTTGCTTTAAATTCTTCAAGGTCATCGATTTTTTCACCTCTGAATTTAGGTACAATTTTCACTTTCTTCGTACGAGATTTCGTTGGTATTAGTCTGTCACATCTTTCCAAAGACACGAAACATTGTTTACTCATCTGCAAAAGCTGATACTTCTTTACTAAATCATCACACTTTTTTATCTTGAGACGACATTTTTTTGTGGACCGCTCTTTATGTTTTAATTTTGATACATTCTTACATTCATTTTCGCTGTTATCATAGACCGTAACTTCTTTAGGTCGAATATTTGAATTCTTATTCTTACTACACAGATCTTCAGACATAATATCCTCGCTGATATTTTCCGACGACTCGTCGTTAGCATTTTTTACAGACAATGATCCTTGTGTCGTTTCAACATTATCCTCCGCAACGACACACAAATCTTTAATTAAAGTTTCATTCAATTCGTTATTTGTGTTTTCATTTTGTTCAGATACATTTAATTTTTGTTTATCCACTTCATGTTTTGTCTTAATAATGTCTACAGAATCATTTGAAGAATCATCAATTTCTATCACTTGATCATCATTGGGTACAGGTGCATTACCTGATATTTTTTGAGTGTTTTTCTCTTTCAATATTATTTGTTCACTATTACATGTATTTTCTGTAGAATTATCTTTTATTTCGTTTTTATTTTCCATCTCCAAGGAATGGTTGCTTATTGGTATTTCAAATCTTTGCAATTTTACTATACATTTTTGGGAAAACTTATTTTGGTGCATATTGAACGTGCCCTCCGCTAGTGTTCCTATTTTATACTTCCCGAACTCGGTTTTAAACGCTTGCGGTGTAGTATCATCTTCGTCGTCACTGATCAAATTAATCGTTTCAACGCATTTCTTTTCTGGATATACTAATTGAGTTCTTATATTATTATCAGCTTTGGAGCCAATTTGTTGAATGTTTAAAATACACCTCGCATCACTTGGTAGATGGTTCATTAGGACGGCCCTTATTGACGGGTCTTTAAATAAGGAGTCAATATCGACATGTAACTTCCCCGAGACGGTAGCTTTGAAACAATTACCGTTTGCTAATTTAATACTCAAACACCTTTTCAATGGATCATCATCCTCTTTTCTTGGCATCTCGACAATCTTAATTTTGTCTTTGAAATAATCATTTAACTCATCTTTATTTAACAACTCTGAGTTATTTCCTTGTTTTCTTGGATGCTTAGATGTGCTTTTATCAGAAGTAGTTACTTCATTACATGATATCTTAATAGGTTCTGACATTTCACTTCCCTGTAACTGCTTTTTCATAATCTGAGTTTCATTACTTACACCAGCACGTGGACATTTATCCTTTAAGATAATAACGTCCTCGTTTGCCTGATTTACAGGACCACTGACATCTTTCGCCACAGTGTGTTCATTTGGTTTATTCGGATTCTTAGTAGAAATTGTATCAGAAATTACGTTACCACAAGGCTCAGTTGCACCAATATCACTTGTTTTAATTGTATTTGATTTATTTGGCAATGATTGTATTTCACTTGATGTTCGCTTCTTAGGATTTACATCATCTTGACAGGTCTTAGCACCATTAATCACTTTGTTATTTTTTGAAATTTTATGTCGTTTACTTGCACGATCAGTTTTATTTATAATTTGGAGATCACTTGCTTTACCTGTTAATACATTGCCACGTGTGATATCTTTTTTTATATTTTCATGGATATCAGAAGTTTTTAATGTATCAGCGAAGAGAGAACAATTTTTAGGTATGATTGATCCAAGAATTTGTTCTTCTATATCGAAATTTAGTTTCGAATCAGGTATACTACTTTCTGATACATTCGGATATTCATTTACTCTTAACACTCCTTCTTCTTTTGTCCTTTTATTAATATTCGTAGTGCGTTTTTTCTTCTTCGTCATACGTTTTGTTATTTTACTTACCTTTTGTAGTTTCCCTTCATTTTTACTTTTCTTTACTTTTTGCCTGTCCTTGGTTTTGACTCTTGATTTTTCAAGAGTTTCAACTTTTTGCGGTAATTCTGAGTTAACTTTTAACTTACTGAATGAGCGTAGTTTACCTTTACAGTCTGTTGCATCTGTAATTTTGTTCTCTTTTAAACCATTGCTAATGGAGTTCTCGTGTAATCCATCAGGTAGTGTTTGGAAATCATTATTTTCTTTCTGGTCATCACTTTTGTTGATAGTAATATCTTCTGATAATCGGTGTGCAATGGAACTTGATTTAAAACCCAATGCAATTACTTGTGACGTGTTATCGTTAGTGGTGTTATCATTTAAACCACCACCTATGTTAGACTCATCTGTACTATCCGGATGTAATGTTAGAAGATTATTAATGACTTTCTGGTCTAATAAAGGTCGAGTTGTGATAGAATTTGCTTTAAAACCCGATGATATTATTGCTTCAGGTTTAGTATTACTTATGCCATCGCGCGTGTTCCTTTCTTTTGAATTAGACTGAATATTAACATCTTTTTCTTTCTGGTGGAACATTGACAAATCATTGTTTTTATTGCCAACATCTAAAGCAGCATGATTAGAAGGTTGGCTTGCATTTGTTGGTGACTTAAAACCCAATGCTATTATAGCTTGTGGCTTAGAATGCGTAGGTACTACTTTCGCGTCCGGCCCAATCTGTTTTTCTTTATTTTCTGGCACTATTTTTATTACATGTATAGGAGCATATGTCAGTGGAATCGCTTTGGTTTGACTGAAAACATGGATTTGCCTATTCAATATGGCAGTTCTTTTCTTTTCTATCCATTCTTGTCGATTTTTCATATAATCTTTTTTTAATTCATCCTCACTTACATTTTTCAATGTTGATTTTTTTGAATTTAATGTTTCAGATGAATTTATAGTATGTTTCTCTTGTACCTCAGACAACACCTTCCTTTCAGAATTCTTATTTGAAGTACATACGTTTACTTTTCCATCAATCTTAGGATTATGATCAACAACGTTTGTTACAGTAGGTTCTTCATTTCCGGAATGTGAATGCATCTTTGTAGATGTATTATTAATTTTACTGGGAATTTTGACATTTGTATTTTGACTGGATTCCACAGGCCTATAAGATTTTTCAATAGTCGGATTGTCAACGAGGCCTGTTGTGACGCTTGTAGTGTGCTGAGGTGCATCATACATACTATTGTCATAACAGTTGGTAACTGGCAAAGTAGAATTCTGAGTAACTGGAACAGTTATAGTGCTGCCAATTATAACGGGATTGATAATAGGAGCAGCAAATTGGGTGCCGTACAGTGATATATTAGGCACAGCATTGACTGCAACGTATCCGCTGGAATTTAAACTACAAATAGTAGGGTTCATACTATCTGGGATTTGTTGAACTTGCACCGTAGGTTGTTGGTCGTAGATTATTTCAGGGCGGATAAGGACTACGTTTTTTACGGCAGGTTGTTGGGTAATTGTGGTATATATATTGCCAGTATTTTGATTAACTGTCATTGACGGACGAAAGCTATTGTTGACAACATTCTGATTGCAATTCACATTACTTTGCTGAACACAGTTTGACATATGAATGTTATTAGACGTCCTCGAAGAATCCGCAGTTGCGAAATTAGATTTTGCTAGATTTACTTTATCATTCGCTGACGTGATAACATTTTGTGCATGGTGAGATATGTTAGACTTTGATTGCTGCACTCTAGCTTGATTTTTCCTGTTATCTGGTGTGAACATAGTATTATGTATTGGTTTATTCTTTATGATGTTCGTATTTTCAAAGCTCGTTGGGACCGATGATAGGAGGGGTCCGCTTACATGTAGTGGTTTATTATTTATAATATTAGTGTTTTCAAAACTCGTTTGAACAGGTGCTACGATCTTCGGGTCCATTTGCAACAATGGAGTTGTTTGTTTATTGGACCTGACCTGATTTTGAGAACCATTCATACCGTGTGATGAATCGAAAATACGAGTTGCTTCCACAGGTGTTTGTTTGCTCATAACACTTTTTTCTTTACTTTCTTTTGCCACCATATTAGACGAAGAAAAGTTTTCTTCGTCTGAAGATAACTCGCGGATCTCTTGCCGTAAGTCATCATCCATCAGTTCGTCTAGGAGATCATAATCAGAGGATGGTATATTGGGTATTGATGTTTGCTGTATAACACTGCTTAATTCCTTATTCAACTCTTCTATTGACACTTTTGCTTGTGAAACTTTGTGTTTTTTTATGACTACAGTTTGATGAGATTTTTTTGCAGTACTTTGATTGTTTAGAAGTAGTGGTTTATTTATAACAGATGTAGTATCATCAACATTAATTGAGGGATTATTTCTTAAAAGTGTGGCGTTATTAACTACCGATGAAGACTTATCATCCATAGCTGCAGTGCTCCTTGACTTCCGCTGAGTGTCATGTAAATTATGTTTTACAACAGTCTCACTATTCTCATAATTATCTTGTTTTAGGTTTATATTGTTGGCAACATTATTGGTGGAATTTAGATGCCTGCTGGTATCAAAATTACGAAACCGTTGTTCTCGTAAACTGCTACTCGGGGGTTGATCTTTCTTCAGCGCCATATCAAGCGCATTTTGACCCCGACTTGGGGTTTTATGAGATAGCAGAGCGTTCAAGACGCCTTCCCAATCTTGTGGTTCAGAGTCATTTTTAATTTCATCTTTAGGATTTTGTGTCAAATCTTTGGTATTTTCTGTAATCTTTTTGTGCCGCTTATTACTATTCGAAGATTTTTCCATTGTATGTACGATATTTGGGGTCCGCTGCTGTAACGCGGGAACATTTTGTATCGGCACTTGCAGATCTTGGTTTGATCTGCTATAGATTTGGCAACCCTGTAAATTATTATGAATGTCTTCAACACTTCGTTGGCCATTGCTTTGTAGATTTAAAGGAGAAGACGCACTACCGCTAAAACTTTTGGGCTGTGTAGTACCTTTATTATTTACTACTTCCGACCTTATTTGGGGCCTTGATATATTCAATTTACTTTGCTGCCGTAATAAAAGTCGAAGTTGGTCTTGATCACTCTCTGTTAACATTGTGGTTCTTGGTGTCGTATTAGTCGGTTGTATCGGCATCGTATTGGATCGTAGAAGTTTTTCTTCAGCTTGCTGTTTTTTCAACATAAGACTTTCTTTTGCCATTAATTTCATACGTTCAACTCTCGTAAGATTCGGACTCGGTCGATATATATTTCTTAGTGACGTTTTGTCTCCTTTCCTTATAGTCATGTTTTCCAAGCAAGATGACTCAGGATCATTGTTAAAGTTCAGTAGACAAACTTGTTTTTCGCCTGCAAATTGTGCATGAGAAGACTTTTGCACTGTGTTTTGCGTTATTTGATCATTGTTTTGTTTGGCAATGTTTTCGCCTTGTTTATTTTTATGCATATAGTTAAGACGAGCAAAAGTATTAGGTGCATTTTCTACTTTCTTTGGTGGCTTTATCTGTTTGGCACAATAATTTATAGGGGCGGAAGAGGGTACATCACTTTCAATCTGATGTCCACTTAGACTTACGTCGTCTTTACTCACGCCTGCATTTATTGACCTATGCAATTCCTTCAAAAATACGTGGTAATTATTTTGTTCTGTATTTGCTACATTTTGCCAAGGAGGGGTTTGTTTCATGTTAGATTGCTGAGCTAATTTCGACGTTATTGTACTATTAGTGACTTTCACAGGCTCACCCTGATTAGGCGCTGCAATAATTTTATTTTCAACTTTATTCAAATGTGTGATAGTAGGTCTACTTAATTTATTTGACTTTGGACTTGATAATTCGTTATTCAACAACCGTATTTCTGATTTCTTTATCGGATTATTCATCGATAATGATTCCAATCCTACACTGTTACTTTGATTCAAGAAATTATCAACTCCATTTTTTAATATGTTTAATTGCTCACTTTGTTCTTTATTTATGTATATTTTTGGAATGCTTGGAACTGATATGGCCTTTGGACATCCCGATTGAATCGATCGTGTTCCAATTTCTATGCTGTTAGGCAATTCATATTTATTTGGAATTTTCTTGTTAACGCGATTATGTTGTGGTTGTATAAAAGATTTCACCTCGGTCGTTAGATCTGTTGCACTCTTTTGCTTCCTAAATTCTATAAGCCTTTTAATATTTAGTTTTACTTTATTCTGGGGCATATTTGGACTACTCCGAGATGGGGAACGCGAATAGTCATTAATATTTCGCATTAATATTGGGGTAGCTGATAGCGGTCTTGTTTGTTCAAGTTTGGCTGTGTAATTGGAGGAAGCGTTTCCCATATTTTGATGTAAACCGTCTCTATGTCTAAAGGAGGCTTTATCTTTGTTTAAATCAAACGCATTTATTTTGTCGCCAGTCTTAGTTGCTGTCTGTTGCTGGCTCTCGGGCGACTTAATTTCGTCCATTGAGAAGAGACCGTCAAATAATACATCAGGATCATTGCCGTCTGTATGAATGGAGGCTATTGACGACTTTCCTTGGCTATCATAATCGCTGTCAGTTATGAATATTTGATTATTGAAGTCAGTCTCCACGTCCCGTCTCGTTATTTGGTCTTGCGTATTCAGAGGCGCTGGTCGCCTAATAACTTTCTTGCCAATAAAGCGCGACAAAGCACTCGTCGTTGGCATTTTCTTCTGCGGATCATTCTTTTCTTTCTTTTCTCTCTTTTTCCTTTCTTTCTTAGGTTTACTTTGTAGCTTTTCAATGTCTAATGTAAGAGGATCGCAATCTTCGCTAACTTTTGGTTTTTCTTTATCTTTTTTCACTCTCCCTTTGCTCGTACTCCGGTCTCTAGGTTGTTTCTCCTTTTTCTTTCTTTCCTTGCTACCATCTTTCCTCCGATCTTTGGATCTCTCTTTACTTCCTTCACTATGGGATCGATGCTTAGGTTTAGGTGCGATTTGACTAAGCGGATCGATTTCTTCATCTTCAGAGCTATTTGATACTCGCCTAGTTTTCTTGTTTCGTCTAGGTATAGGAATTAGAGTTTCATCATCAGTAGTATAACAGCTTTCAGTTCTTTCTGGATCAGTTGGTGCATTTTCCCATATCTCTTCCGGATCTTGTACCTCCACGAGATGTTCATAGCCTGTTCAGAAATTGGTTGTATATACAGTTTTGACTGAACTATCTTGTAAGCTAAGTATATTAATTTTGGTTATAAAAAAACTAACATTTTTTTTCGTATTTGCAAATTGTACTTACCTTTTTCTATACCATAGTAGATATCGCCTTCGTCGTCCTCCTCTTCAGGCAAGTGCATAAAAGAATCCGGATTAAGGTTGAGATACTTCAATTCTGTGGTTAGAGATTTAGTACCACCGTGAGTCCGTTCCATGTATGATCGGCAATTCTCTATCAGGATTTCTCTGAAAATTTATTATCACGAATTAATGTTTGTGCGTTATTTTTCTTGTTTTACGTATCTGCATATATAATTAATATCGATATGAAATTAGTGGCGCTTTAATTTTTTATAAAATTGTTAATCATGATATTTTTTTTATAATATTGGAGTAGCAAACGCGCATGCAGTCCACTTGATAGTAAGTTGTCACTGCCTGCAGTGAACATCTATGAGCAACTACATAGAGTC
>DWPF01000034.1:0-18072 GCA_018251575.1 Cecropterus bathyllus | reverse complement strand
AGTGATAATTAATTTATCCAAAAGTTCGAAATTTTGGTTCCAAATACGAACATTACAGTTGGCAAAAATTTTCAAATTGGGAACTTTGGTTGGCAAACATTGAATAGAATCGTTACATATTAAAAACGAACGTAATTAATTCATTATGCGTTATTTTATTACACGAGTATTTAGGTTGTTGTCATTTAAGTATTTGATAAGTACTAAATATGCTTTTTTTATAACACGGGGCCTGTGTTCTGTATGATTGTTACGTCAGCATTTTTTTCGGATAAAAAATATAAACACATTAATGAAACATTTAATGATTTTAAACCCAATAAAAAATAAAATGCACCTTGTACGCGCGACATAATATTATGACATAAAGAATCGAATCCCGATATAGACCAATCTTAATTTGCATTTTTAAATAGTTGATTGCGCTCGTAATTTTAGTATTTGTACAGTTACATATCTTTGTCTATTACCTGCAGTAGGTATCCTGATTAGTTAATAATAATTAATATTTCTTTTTGTTTCTATATTTCAACGTCATATAGAGTATCTGAATTCGAAAAATTATCCAAAAAAATATCTCGATTTCATCCTTCCGGGGTTTTTGAACTTTTTGTCTGGTGTCGGCAATATAAAATGTCAATGTCGGAAATAATTTTTATTACTTTCCATAAAAAATATTTTTAGACATATTTAGCACATATTTGGTTAATGTGAACATGCTTTAAATGTTACGCGTCTACGCATTAGCCAAATATTGAAATTAAATTATGACATTACGATGTTGACAGAAGCCTTACACATTACAACAGGCCGTCAAAAATGTAAAAACTTTACCGGTTTTTTTTACCGAACATGCCTATTATTCAAATTCTTTATTTTGCCGCCTGCGTCTAGAAAATATAGAATTAGTTACCCTAATTATCTGAACTGTGACAACTTCGATTAGTTGGCGTCCTTGAGGCTTAATTCAGATACGACTTCGTATCTGTGAGATTTTTGGGCCATTATCATCGTAATAATGAGCGGGTGTCAAAAGTGGTGGCAAGATGTCGAAAATTGGAGGCAACGACGGCCGTAGGTATGCGAGGACGCAAGATGCGGCTGGCGTAGGGGGAGGGGCGCCCGGCATCTGAAGGTCGTCCGCATTCCTCGCGTCGCCGTCCGCTGCTACCGCGCTTACGTAGCGCCCGTCCGCGCCCCACCCGCCGCAAGCCGCGCGCCTCGGCCGACCGGTCTGCCCCCGCCCCGCTACGCCTGACCGCCATTACAAACTATCGCACATTTACTAAAACAAAAAACATGTTCTTATGGCTATCAAGAGCTGAAGAGCCGGAGAGGTACCGGATGCGATGAAATTTATTCGCGTCTAGTTTTTTGAAGCGATCTTGTGGTGTTACATTCCAAGAAATATTTTATACTGGCCGGTACGTCTACTTATTTAGGTTTAGTAGGCACAGGCACCCTCTCAGTTTTTGTTGTTCTTTTAAAAATTGCTATTACATTTTTCAGTTTCAATAACACACAGTTACAGTTTACATAACTTAGCTAACTTACTAGTTTTTTAGAAAATGAATACACCTTTACAAAACAAAATGAAGTAGGTAGCGGTTACCATATACTTACATAGGTAACGCTCACCTAAGTTAACTGTTTCCTCGTAAACTTGTAATATTCGAAACATTCATCCTGTTGTGCATCGACCATCACTCAATCGACTATTAAGCTATGACAGTATATATAGCGCCTGAACGTTTACCCATCTGTACAATTAAAGGTATGAAATGAATATTAAAGAAACCAGAAAATCGGTTTAATTTTTTTTGGGTCGATGTTATTTCATATTCAGGTTAAAGTTTGTAACTCAAACTACCATTATCGTTATGAGTGATATAATGGTGGTATTGCTGGTTAGTGGTGCAGCTACATAATTTCTTAATATATGTAGTTGCACTGGTAGATCCTGGGTTTCGCAAGGACCAGCCGTAGGCTTTAAAAAATGATAGTTGCTTAAGTTCTTCCTTTTTCTGAAATGTATTATAATTTTTAATTTATACAATATGTAGTAAGTTTTCCATCAAAGCAAAGTTGTTGCATGTAGTATGAGTTTTCTTTCAAAGCTAAGCTAAGTTACAAAGCTAACGTTTGAACAGACAGCAAGAATATTTATATTTACACATTAATTATACGATGCAAGCGAAGACATCATTTCTATTGTATCAGGTCGTGCGTATGGAGCCAATTCTACTTTGACAAATAAGGGGAGACCCTGAGGTACATGTATGTGGAGTCGGCACAGTGTTATGCACGCATTTGTTAATAAAAACCGGCCAAGTGCGAGTCGGGCTTGTACCCAAAACGTTTCGTTCTTACAATAAATAAACTTATTCAGATTTGAACTTTTAAAGAACTTGGAAATCGCCCATTCTTTGTACAACTTTTAGTCGTTGTTTCGCACGTAGGTATCAGAATGTGTGTTCTATGGCCATAACTAATTATTATCAGTTTAAACATACAGTTAGTAATTATTCAATAAATATAAATAATAATTATTTATCATTATTAATACAATATTTATTAATACTAGCTGATCATATAACATAGCTTTTTCTTAGTATTTTAGCCTCAGTTATTTCGGAAATAAGGGTGATGGTTAAGGTTTCGGAGGTGGGGATGGATCAATTTTCTTAAATAACTTAAGAAGTACGGATTAAAACATTATAAAAAATATATAAGACCGTTACAATAAGGCTTAATTTGATATGTCACACAGTAAAGCCCGAAATATTTTTGGTTACCTAATTTGTCCCTTGAAAGCCACCCATATATTAATTTACGTTACCAAATTTAAACGAAATAAGTCCAGTAGATTCGTAGTTAATTGGCAGTGACGGATGGACTTCACAAGTGATATAAAATGGTTCATAAAGTCCTGACGAACAGAACCATAAAAATTCAAAACATTTTTGTGTTCAAAAATCATTGGTAAAATGTTATTAATGATAACTGACTACCGTTAAATAAATTTTGAAGCTACAATAATATTTTTTGTCGCTATATTTAATAACTCTTACAACTGGGGTATTCTGAATCTGATTTGTGTGTTTACGGCATCTATGATACACGAGAAAATATTCATTTGGGGCCATGAGTGTAGAAAGCGAAAACTAAACAACTGAAATATTCTGCGTATTTTGGCGTTTCTTTGTAAAGTGATCTCCATACGCGACGTTTGCAGCAACCTTTGAGAGGAGACGCCGCAACGGTCAGCGCTCAGCGGCATGTTGCTTTGCAGCGCCGCTTTTGTTTGTCGCCCCCAATACATCATTGTTAATGCTACAATTCTGTTAAGTTATGAACTATTAACTTACGTAACTACTACTTAATGTTATTAACTATATACTGCTACTTTTTAAGAATGTTAAGGACGGTACCCTCGTAGATGTTTTTCAGCACTCTTACGTAATTTTTTTCGTTTATGTATTTATTCTGCGCTTCTCAGATAGCATCAGAGATCGTGTCAAACGCTTCAAACGTGTCAAACCCTCTAACAATGAAACTTAATGTTCGTTACAGGGCGAGTAACAGATATTTCGAGATGCGACATGCGTGCTCTGTGTTCGGTTCGCGGGCCGCTGGGCGGAGACACGCGCGCGCTCGGCGCGGGCGCGCGCCTACTGTCCCTGCGGATGCCCGGCCAACCCCAACCGCTCCACTTCGTTGTCGAAGCCAAGGCAAGGGTCAAGGAGCTCAAATCCCTCGCCAACGCCCACGCCCAACTACAAGGCATGTCCAATACGGAGCTCTTCGGACTAGCTATCATGCAAAGTGAGTTGGATTGCCTTTGTTTTATTTAAATCTCATGTGAATGTAAATTCAAAAATCCGTATTGAATGGGCGTCACCTATTACTAGGATTTTCACAATCTTTTCATTGTTACAGATGGAGAATATTTATTCGTGGATTTAGAAAGCAAACTTTCCAAATACGCGCCAAAGAGTTGGAGATCGTCCCACACACATGTATGTAAATAACCCAAATATTTACCCATTATACTGTTAGAGAGAAGGAAACGGAATTTTCATTAAAATAATATTGACTTAATTTGTTTCAGGGCTTAGACGCAAACGGGAAACCGCTGCTTGAATTACACCTAGTCGTACAGTTTCATGTGGAGAGTCCTCTTCTCCTGCACGATGAAATTGGTCGCCATTTGTATTTTTTACAACTGATACATAATGTGCGTACCAGAGATGCACTTCCCGCCGAAATTCTATTATTGCTGATTGGATTAGCGTTACAAGCAGAGTATGGAGACGAGGAAGCGTACGGAGATCAGAATTATTTTAGGATAGAAGACTATGCACCGTTATCTCTAACAGGCGATTGGGTGGGGAAAGCAATACGGGCCTGCCATCGCGAACATCGCGGTCTATCGAAGGCCGATGCGGAAATTAGATTCATACGTGAAGTTTGTCTTCTTCCCGATACAATAAATTCCCATAGATACCGCTTGAAACAGTCTAAAACAGAATCAGATCCTGGAACTGTATGGCTTCTCGTCACTGCGAAGGGTATAAAAATTTTACCTGATAACGGATCACCCTCTAATTTTATCTGGAGTTCAATTGGAAAATTAAGCTTCGATCGAAAGAAGTTTGAAATACGAACTGAAGAAGGAAAGATAACTTTATATTCACCAAGTGAAGAGAAGTGTAAATATTTATTTGCTTTATGCAAAGAGACTCATCAATTTTCAATGAAAATTTCTCCAAAATTAAATGAGATATTAAGAAAGGAAGAAGAAGAACGCAAAGCCTGCTTCGGTTATTCTAAGACATCGTCCTTTCATCAATGTTCTAATAAAAATGAACAAAGGATTTCGGTAATATCATCCACAAGTTCTAACACCACATCAGGAATAGTAAGCGACAGAGTTCACTCAGAAGACGAATTGGAAATAATGATAGATTCTCCACCGGCTCCTTCTACTGAAAGTTTGGCTTTTGCGCACTTATTAGATTGCTCGAATACCTATTTAATCAGACATATTTCTCAAGAAAGTCAATCGTTAAAAAAAACTTCTTCGCTACAAATCCAAAAGCCTAAATTGCGTACGAAAAAGAACAAAGATGATCTTATTGATAACGCTCTTAAAAAAGACGCTACTTCAGAAGCCGGACAGAGTTCTATGAGCCAGTCGGAAGAAACGGTTTCATTGCCAGATCAAAGTGTATCAGAGACTTTATCGGATAGCCTAATTTCAAGTAATAAAGTAAAATGTACTGGATCTCAATGTTCATCCTCATGTAGTACAGTTATAATGGCAAGAGCTGGGCTGAGTGCCCTTAGTAGGGCATCCAATGCGAGTAGCCTAGAATTAGGCTATAGTCACACAGCACAGAATTCTATGATAAGTGATATCAGCACTGCTGAAATGGAAGTCGAATATCATCAAGACACGGCTTCAGCATTGTATGATGGTTTGGGACAACCAGTTACAATAGCAACATCAAGTGAAACAAGCGGAGTTTATACAATGGGAAGTTCAGAACTAACCGCTAGATCTAAAATGTCACATTATGGAAGTTACAAAGTGCTAAAAGAAAATGATCTGGCAGATTTTGACAGTGTGTCTTCTATCCTCAAAAATAAATCTGAAAGATCTAATCTTGCCTCCAGCGCACTTAGACTACACGCAACTTTACCTAGTGCAGATTGTGTTGACGGGGCGACACAGTTTTGTAGTCAAGAGCATGAAAACAAAGAAAATTTATTTCGAGAAAGAACCAATTCTAATGTTAGTGCAGCATCATTTCATGGGGATGGCAGTGATCCAACAGATAATAAACGTACGTTACTCAGTGCTAGTGAATTAAGTGACCTAATTGTAGGTAGAGGTGTTTATCCAAAAAATCAATCCGTAAGTGACACATTTGATTCCGTGTCAGACTACGTACGTTTACCTGTACCGTTTTCTGGAGATAGTTTTCTTCAAGGTCATGAAGATACTGCCCCTTCAGATGACAATTATTTGAACAATTCCTTTTTTGACCGTCCTCCAACACCTCCTACTAGAATTGACAGCCGAAAGAGTCTCAATTTATCCCTTCCAAACATATTAGAAATAGATGGTAATAATCCACCATTGCCAAATTTTCCCGATAAACCACCACCTCCATATGAATTTAATCATAAAACCTTAGCAACCCACTCTTCTGCTCAAGCGAAACCACCGCCGGCATACCCAAGTACGTCATTATCTTCAAAACCGACAGAGAAGGAAGAAGTATCAGCGAGAGTGGTAACATCCAGACCAATGATTACAATACTTAAAGCTGAGGCCGGAGAGGTTAATGTTTCTGGCGAAAGAACATTCGCAAGCCCCATGGTATTAGAGCATAGATTTCAAAAGTCAAAACGACATCAAGCATCCAGTCGTAGAGCAGAAAGGTCAAAATTGGCTCAAGGAATTAATAATTCTCCATCAAGAGAAATTCCACCTCACATAGATGCCAACGTCCTTGTTGCTATGATGAAGTTGCCTCCACCCCCGCCGCCACCTCGTCGATCACGTCTTCCACCTCCACCACCAATTGCACGCTTACCACCACCGCCACCACCACACAACCCTAACTTTCATCAACAGTTGTACAGTGATGTCGACTATGTATATTACCCGTTACAAGACCCGGCTGTATCACAACAAAATTACCTCGATCACAAGTTGACTGAAACCCGTGTGTCAAACCTGCATAAAAGTAGCTTACAATATAGAAGTACACCCTACCTCTCTACATCTTTGTCGGCTTCGTCAACATATGGTTCTATACAGAATCTCTCGGACTCCTATGTCCAAATTCCCGGCGCACGAACAAGTTGGTACTCAATGACAAGCCGAACATCACTTAGCAACCATTCTATAAACCTTGAAAGACCTCCGATTCCTACTCGTACCCCAGAAATACCCAGTTTCGCACGTACGAAATCATATGAAAATATGCTGAATGCTAAAGATCCACCGCCTATAAAAACTCGACGAATGCCACCCCCACCCCCTCCACCTTACGAACACAAAAAGAAAATTCCCACTTACTTGAGGGATTTTAATGCATTAAACACAAGTACCGCACTTAACGAAGGAAGTGCTAGCAGAACAAAAGACACTAATTGTGATTTAGATATAAAAACTCTCCGAGAAAAAAGCAAGAACTTGGACTTGCCATTAATAGCAGCATTGTGCAACGACCGTTCATTGATAAAACAAACTAAAGTTTTTGGTGCTCCAAAGTTGAATAAGTCTACAGGTAGTGACTGTGAAAGTGAACTTAAGTGTGCCAAGTCTATTCCAAACACCACCGATAATATAGATGTTAAGAGTAAAACAGACTTGTGTGTAAAAAAGACAGTTACAAATTCTCAAAAAAAAATATTAATACGAAACCCAACTGATAAGCTACCGGCATTGCCTAATTCTGAAACTCATACTCCTAGAGCTATGTCAAATACTTACGTAATGCATCCAAGTATTATTAAAACAAAAAAGACTCAACCTAGCTCTTGACAGTTGTAATACTTATTGTGAATCCTTCCAGTGCTATTTACTTTCATTTGATTACAGTTTACACATAAGACTGATAGTGGTTATTATTATAATTTCTAGTAATTCGAAATTTCCAAAAATTTGCTATTACTATTAGCTATTATCGTAACATATTAAACTGTTTTAAAGATAAATCTATAGCGTTTAAAATTTACTGTTAATGCAACCACTTTAATTATTAGAAATATTTATTTTATTTAAACAAAAAAAACATCACATTAATTAGTTAAAGATGTGTTCCGCCTTTTGGGTTAGTTAGTAAGTAATAATACTGTTGAATCTATACAAATTAATAAAATTAAAATAATGCCGGTTATCTAAATATAACTATCTTATGCAACATAAAAGTAAAAAAGCGTTTGTACGTTTTGTAGTTTAGGGTTTTCTGGAAACATGCAGTTAAAAATATGTTTACACGCAAGAAGTAAAACATTGCAAAACAAAATATTTATAAGTCGATAAAAAATATATAATATTATTGAAACGTAACGCTCCAGCGTGACAGTTTTCGTAACGCTCCAGGGTAACAGTTTGCCTAACGAAAATACTTTGTCCTCTTAAACACGCCTAAAGAAGTTTCACTTCAATAAATATCAGAGTATGAAAATTTCAGTGATATTTACGATACTTACGCTGATAGTTAATGTGTCATTTAGTTTCTATTATAGATAATATGGACTTATTCATACATATACACACATCATTTATATGTATGACGATGAATCACAATAGGATGATTAGAACTCTCAGATCATTAGTATACACGAAATTTCGAATTACTAGATCGATTGTAACCCATAACTTATTTTAAATTGTTTTAATATTGTTACACTAAATATTGTTACACTTGCTGCATTCCAAGATTTATGTAATATAATGGTGACCACACAAAATGGAAATGCTAATCATAAATATCATAGTATAATCTCTCATTTAATAAAATATCTACCTTAAATAGGTAGGCATTTTATTTAATGACATTTTACTTACATTCCATAGAAAAGTAATAATTAACTGATATGAAAAAAAAAACTAGTGTCTGTCTTTACTGAATGAGGAAATTATTTACATAATAGAAGGGTCGAATAAGTATAGAAAATAAAGCAGAAGGGAAGAGTATTTTGATTTAGTAATTGCCTCATAGTAATGGAAAATTACTCAGCTATTCATCTATACAGGTATAGGCTTCCTCTAGAGTGGGAGAGGATGTTACCATTGTTGTGTATACCTATAATTGTTTATGTCTATAGTACAATCATACTATGAAAGCGGGTTTTTGTTACTTTTATTATATATATTTATGTATCTTCCCTTTTGCACTTACGTACAGAGGAGTTCTGAGTACTGCGTCCAGTTTCAAAAATGGCAACTAGTTTTAGTACAGACAGACACTTTCTTTATTTGTATAGATATTGCTCTAGTAATATGAGTTACTTAAAGAGTATATGCTAAAACAAACATAGCTTGTATGTACAAATATTGTACAATGAATGTACTTGCAGCACAAAATGCACACGCATTGTTGTATATCTTTTAAATATTTTAAAATTAAAATTCTCTATATAATAGTGAATTATTGTTGTAATTTTGTATTATGTGACTAAAATACTCACTGTTTAATTATTTCTCTGAATGTGTTACAATGTCTTAAATGTAATAATTTAAAGCAAGTCATTACTAAGTCATAGTAAATGATGAAAATGTAATAATTTCCGTAACTATTTATTACTACAATCTTGTACATAACACTTAGAAATAGGTACAGCATATGTTTAATGTGTACAAATGTATAGTAAAATTTCTTACGTAAATATGAGTTTTGGTATTTATTTCCTGCCTTTAATTACATAATAATCATTGTGTAACTTTAATATCTTTGGAAAATCACAGTTCCAAGTTATGACAAAATATTAACAAATTAAACTAAAATATAATAATACAACATGAACTATTGAATACTAGCCAAGCATCATTTTACTAACATTATAAGAAAAAACACAAGTATAATATAAATTACGATTATTTTAAACACTGAGATTCTTAATTTGATTAAAGATCATAGATTTGGTTTTTAATATAAAATTATACCTATTTAAATTTATAAAAAAATTAAAATAATACATTTAGGAACAGAAGTTTACATAGAGATTCAAAAGTATAATTCCTACTTCTCTAATTTTAGAATAACACCTGAGTGAGGAGGAAAAGTTACTGAATCTAAATATAATACTTGACCGACTAGAGAGGTATTTGTGGCAGCCACTACTGTGCCACGGTAAAACATTGTAGACAAATCAGTTATTATTGGTACACTCCCTAAATTTCCTACAAATACACAGGAATTTCTACGTGGATACCATCTCTCAATCACCACGAGATTATCGTCTGTTTTACGAACTTTCATATTTTTAAGCACATTGCCTTCTTTATAAATAGCCCTTAAGTAAATTGTAGGAGTATTCACTCGTAGATTAATGAAATCCTTTAATATAGTTAAGTAGTGGTATCTAGGTTCTATGACAGATTTAGAATTCCAAGGCAATATGCCAATATTGCTTTCGCCGCTATTACTTTTTCCCTGGCTTGAGAATGTCATGGGAACCAAATTATGCACATGTTTATGTTCATGGTAATCACCCTCAATATCCTGTTGAGATAAACCACCTAGACCTATTTCATCTCCATAGAATATGCTAACTGTACCAGGTAATATGAATTCTAAAGCTGTGAGGGCTAATGTGTTATTTATTTGTTTGGTAGATATTCTCTCACTGTTGACATTACCAACATTCCAATGTATCCAGGGATAGTGTGGTTTTTTCCAAAGTACTCCAGCCACAAGTTTATCTATTTTATTTTTCAAACCTGTAATTCCTTTATTTAGATCCAAATGAACATCAATGAGATCAATTCTGTTCAGAAATATGGTAGGGGCATTGCTTTTACTATTCATAACTTTTTCCAATGCCTCTTCACTTGCCATTAATATTTTGTCATTGCCAATTATTTGCTTCCATATTTGCAAGGATTTTCCTAAATTCACATCTTCTGCATACCTTTCTAAATTTTTCAAGTAGAAGCCATCAACTCTTTGAGTACCCGCCCAATGTGAAATGGCTACAGTTGTTGCATCAATATACTTTACTGTAGTGTTATTACTATGCAACACAGTATGATTTGGTTTTAAAGGAGATATAGGCACTGCCATTGACAAAACTGGGATGTCCAGGATGATGCGCATGTCTCTTGCATGCACAGCGGTGACCAAATCTTGAAAATCTGCTAATACACCTAATGTCCTGTCTATATGAAGAAGTGAAGTAGTATTATAATAGTGTTCAGGATATTCATGAGCTTCAAATATGTAGTTAAGATGGATAGATTTAGCACCTAAATCTTCGATGTAGTCAAGTTTTTTAATAAGACCTTTTATGTCTCCGATGCCATCATTGTTGGAGTCTTTAAAGCTAGCAGGAAATACTTCATAGAATACTTTTCCTTGGTACCATGGAAGATCTGGATTGCAAGTTTTTGGCATTTGAACAACCATTGTAATAATAGCCGCTAAGCATGCAACTAGGCCTGATAAAACAAACCAAAGGAGAACTTTTCTTATGACGCCCCAATTCCAATTGACAAAACTTGGTAACTTTCGGTTGTTAATGTTGAGGCTTCCATTGAGTTTGTAGCCTTCAGGCTGAAAATATAAAAATTGTCAAAATTATTAATAATTTAAAAATTTTAATCAACAATTTTAGATCCCCAAATTACCCCAAACATTCATAATATCATAAAACTTTTGAAAACATACCTGTCCCAAAATAATATCTCCATTCTTGCTAAGAGTTTGATAGTCTAACATGCTAATATTGTTAATAAGTTGTGCACTGACTGGATCCTGGACAACTGAATTGGAATCTGCTGATGAACTTGAATCCCCGGCACATGCATCTGTAAAAATAATGTGTAAACTTTAGAATGAGTGACATGTAGTTGGTCTTATATATAATCAGTTAACAATATGTTTATGAGAAAAATAGTGATAATTAATCTCATTTTTTGTTTAGTTTTCACAAAAATGAAGTATTAAACTAGTGTGTCACTAATGTGAATCACCTGTTGGTTAGTTGACACTGACACCCATAGCTAACTGTAACCAACTCAAAATAGTGGAAGTTTTAGCCTGCAGTTAATTACAGATTTTTAAATACTTCTGAGGACAGAGATGGTTGCCTAATAATATACTACCTACATCTACATCCAACCACTAAAATGCAGGGAAAGATTTAGACAGAAATATTATACCTATTTCCGTTGTACTTATCTGGTCAAACTTCACTAGTTTTTTTTTCATATATAATATGCACATTATTATGAAAAATAACACACACGCAGACTTGTAAAAATGTCAATATGTATTTACCAGGATTTTGCAAAGTGACCATTTTCGCATCATTGATGTCATCATCCAAGCTTAGGAATGGTTCTTCGTTAATTTCTTCTGAAAGAGGATGTTTAAAGTCGATCGGCGTTGGACTCGGAGTTAATAGCAAGCATGTTGAGGACTTCACGCCGCGCAGATAGTCTAATGTGTCTAGACCCTCAATTTCGGTTACTCCATTGCTATTACTGCTCTCGGGTATTTCGTTCATTTTTAAATGAGTATCTTCAAAATTTTTTGAAGACGTTTAACACGATGTTTTTATTATCACAATTTTGTATAATCATTTATACCGTCCATTCCAATCTATTTTGGGATTTGGGAAGGTCTTCACTAAATGCTACGTGATACTGAAATATAAATGTTTAATAGATTGCATTAATTCATGATGTACGTAAAAGTTAACATATCAGTGTAAGAAGAATACAATTGCTTGCTAATTAATATTTTATAAAAGTAGAGAAAGCGATTCGTACCACATAAAATAACAATCAAGTCAATCAATTTTTAGGTTTCGTACGAAATGTACTGTATAAAATATAAATGACATTGACAAATTGATGCAGTTGACAACACACTACACTATGGCAAGATTGTGATAGGTTGACAATTTATAATAGACAGTACTTATACATAACATAACAGTATATATTATTTGTCCTAAACCTAAATTGACCTAAATCTGATTATGTTGAGAACTTAAAAATATTAGTATTAACAATAATAATAAAATGAGTGCATTTAATTGTATTGTGGTAATCATTAATATCCTAAAATTGTGGGTCTGTACGGGTGGACAGCTGATACTGATTTCTGATACTATTGACAATCTTCGCATGTCATGACATGACATTGACATCATATGACGGACAAAGAAAAGGAATGAAAACGAATTTAAAAGGTACAATATCGCGATACAATTGAATTTGTTCAATGTGATACAATGTTACTTGAGATTAATTTAAAACGTACGCAAAAAGTAAATTAATTAACGAAAATTGATCATAGTCACAATCTGCCATGATTTTTTCAAAAAGTGTTTTAATATTAGTGACTGTGCTAGTGTTCACGTCGATAATTATTGCAAATATAATGAACTTAATTGCAACAGATCATAATTTTTACACCGAAGATCAAATTGTGGTGGAAAACTTCACTAGTTACTTGGGTGCGAAGTATGGGCGGATAACTGATACTCCTGACAACATAATATGGTTTCTACAGGTATAATTTTCTTATCACATTTGTAAGATTCCTTCCTTTCAGACATTACTTTAACTACAAAGGGTAATCTATGTTGCAGATATCTGACATACATATTAGCATCTTCCGTGACCCCGGGAGGATAACACACTTTCAACAGTTTTGTGACAATACAGTAAAAAGAATAAAACCAACCCTTGTATTGGCAACAGGAGATCTTACGGATGCGAAAGCTAAAGATAACTTAGGAAGCTCCCAAGTTAAATATGAGTGGGTATATTATCACAACATAATAAAGGAATCGGGAGTTACTGACCATACTATCTGGTTAGACATTAGAGGAAATCATGGTATGTAATTGTTCATATTTAAATATTTCTATAGAAATATGGTAAAATGAATATACTTTGACTGCAGAGGTATAATTGCCACATTATAGAAGTTGAGATATATTAATTGTCCAAAATAGTTCTTCCATTATGGAGGAAGAGTGTGATCAGTGACTGAAGATCATCTGAACTTTAGTATGAATGAGCTGATATGGAGCTGAATGAATGGATATGGTGATGTTTATAGATACCCATGGGTAGCAGTGACTAATTACAGGTGGACTGCATTTTCATTTGTAAGTCCAGTATTAAAAAAGCAACCAATTGCTGTATCTAGGCAGTGGTTGGGAAGGTAGAGCTGTGTTACACACATTTGGAGCTCATTTTGTAGATTTTTGGCAGACATTTGGGTATAAAAAATTGTAGAAAGGATGTCAGGTTTTAGCCAACAGCTTTTTGTCTGTCATGGTGATTATAGCAATGGTCTCTGTCTGAATGTGTATTGCAAATATATTTAACTGTATATATCACAACCTTCCAAAGTTTACCCTAGAGGTATTTAAAGAGAAATCCTAGTTATGGCAATTAATATGAACAAAAGTATTTTAGATTTTGTATGTTACAGCTAATTAATGTTTTAATTGTCATATTTTTTCAGACAACTTCAATATCCGAACTCTCAATGCTGAAGAGAATTATTTCAGAAACTATTCAGTTCAAGGATTAAACAATACTCGCTCATATGTGTATTTTGTTAATAAAAATGGGGTAAATGCTGCATTTTTAGGAATTGATGCATGTCCGGAGCCAGGGCTGAGAAGACCATTTAATTTCATTGGAATATTGGATGCACAAGAACAACAGAATATACAAAAACTCAAAGTTGAAGCAGAGAGAAAAGCTGATCATATTGTCTGGTTTGGTCACTACCCCACATCATGCATATTATGCCTTGAAAAAGAATCACAGATATTAGATTTACGTAAACTAATTGGCAACAGTAGTGCATCACAAGCTTATTTCTGTGGCCATCTTCATTCCATGGGTGGGTTGGTGCCAAGGATGTATACTAAACACAAATATGGCTTTTTGGAACTGGAATTGAGTGATTGGAAAGACAACAGGATGTTTCGTTTGGCTGCCATAGACCATGGAATGTTCTCCTTCACTGATCAAAGACATAATAAGTGGCCAATCATACTAGTAACCAACCCAAAACATGCACAATATATGTTGCCTGGTCATGAGCCACTTGGGTTAATACCAGATTCAACCCACATCAGAATACTTGCTTTTAGTGATGTGGATCTAAAAAGTGTCAAAATATCCTTTGATAAAGAGAGCTGGATGGAATGCAGAGCTGTAAAAGATCCATTGTATGTCTGTGAGTGGTTGCCTGACTTATTTAAAGGAGGTGTGCATAATTTGTTTGTTATGGCGACTGATGAAGTTGGGAAGCAGACCATTATTAAACATCCATTTTCTTTAGATGGCTCTTCCTTAAGGTTTGAAGTTACTCCAAGGATACTTTTAATGTCAGATGCTGGAGTAGTGGTGAGTATGACTTGCCTGTTACATGTTGAATTACCATTTAAAATTTAAAATGTTATGAATGGAAATAATATCCTTAAACTTTTTAGTTACATAATGTAGAACAATCATTTTGTTAAATTGTTATTTTTTTCAGTTTCAGACAATATTCGCTATACTCCTCCTGTTGAATGTTTTACCTCTAGTTTTCTTGAGGTTTGGAAAGCGGCCACCAAAATATCGTCGTAAAACAACTCGACAAATTCTGAGAAGAGTTTGGTTACTGAGTAAAATTGATAGAATTTTCTATCCAATAGTTTTATATGCACTTTATATTCCTTTTGGACCTTGGGCTATTGGAGAGCTCATTGATGGATATATTGGAGCAATATTTGCATGGGGAATATTAATCAGAGGGGTCTTTATACCCGAGCCATTCACATATATGTATGGTGGTGTACAACTTATGTTTGTACAGATTCCACTTATTTTTGTATTGGCACATAGTATAGAAAACCGTCTATGCGGTCATAATATACGAGGGTTAAGACTACTGATAAGAAATTTACCCTTTATATTTCTTCTTTCTATACAACTATTGTTAGCATATTTCTTTTGGCTTGAATATGGTACAATGGCGCTATTGTTTGGACCCCTGAGAACCTGGAGCATTGCCTTGAGTACAATATTATGGTATAAAACATTGACCCTACCCACAGAATATTGCAGGTAACTTTATCAATATGATTCATTTATACATTTCCTATTGCTTTATATGTTTAATTATATATGTTTTAAATTTTAATAAATTGATTTATTTACAATGACTTCATTGTATAATTTGTTTTCTTTTTTTTTTTGCAGATATTTGACGAAATTATATGAAACGCCATCCTAGTCATGTCAACAATAATTGGACAACTGTGTTGAAAATATAAAATATTTGTATATTGGTGTAAAAAAGATGTATACTGTATATGTCAGTTGTATGCTTGTCCGTTTGTAAGATATTTATGTAGATAATTTTAATGTACATAGGTGATCAATCAATGAATATTTCAATTGCAAGTATTAATTTGCACCAAAGATTTACTAGTGAGGACATTCCAATAGACGCTATAAGTTTTTAACGTTATATTAAAATTGTTTGCAGTACCTATTTGTGAACTAAATGGAACTGTGATCTAATGTGAAAAATTAAAAACAATATATAGTTAACCTTTAATATGGCAAAGACATATAGATTTCGTTATATATTAACCACATGTAGTATTATTTTTGTATAAGAAAAATGTAAAATGAGAATTCTTTATTGAAAATGTAAATCTATGTTGATGACTAAATTTTCGCTTAAATACTTTAAAATTATTATTAAAGTTGATGTACTACCAGTCGAAAAAAAGATGCCTAACTGCAGCGGTCAACAACATTTTGGCAACTCGGGCCGCTTAGTAGCGAATTGGGGCAATATCGGGCCTCATTTGGTGATAATAAGGTCACAAATAAACAGTAACATAAATTTATCTGTTTAAATTGGTAAATTTTATTTCATGATTAAAGGCATTACGTAGTTCCGCGGGTCGTATGTTGCCGACTCCTATCATAATTAATTAATACATTATTTCAATGAAAAACAAAAATGCCACGTACTTGTTTGTTAAAAGTTGTCCACTAAAAGCCATGCTTCTTTAATATTATGTTGCATGTATTTCGTGTAATTTTATATCGAATACGAAGTACAACTGCGTATTATATTATAAAATACGCACTTATGGTGGAGGCCCACTGGCTATCCAAAAGGGTCGTTAGGGAACTTAAACCCCTCCTAGATGCAAGTATTTAAGTTCATTCATCGATTTCAAGGGGCTGGCAAAATTTCAGAAATAGGACGGCATATTAAATATAAAATACTGTTATCCTCCTTATCGGAAGGCGTTTTTGTAGCTATAAATATTTTGGAGCCTACCGTCGGCTGGTCAATCTCCCCAGCCTAAAATCCTGGATCTGCCAGTCTAGCAAACTTCATTTTATGATTTAACTTAAAAAAATAAGTATATGCGTACCATAACTATAATCGTAAGAGAAACTTATTAAGGAAGCTAATATATACTCAACTGATTACTTACCTTACGAAACCTACCTTTTCTTATCATTACATTTATTTTTACGGTCTTACGGAGACGTATTCCTATTTAGTTACATAATATTATAATTGTAAAGAACATTAAATTGTTGGTAATATAATAATAATAATAGAAATGAAATTTCAAATTTCAATGTTTTTAGGCACACTTTACAATATAAATTCAGCATCTGTATGCTGAATTTATATTGTATATTAGCCGTCTAGCTTTTTTGGCATACCTACAAAGTCCGCTATTTAGAAGGGATATACTTTCTTTTCTAAGACCCAAATATTTTAGAAAGTTACACTTTTAAAATACAGTCACAAAATTGATTTTGATTAACAGAACTTTATTTACTCGTCGCTGAGAATCGATTTTTCTAATTGGCAGACTTGCAGCTATGCCAGATCTTATACAAAAACTTCGGATGCCTTTTATTTTATTCTTTACGTAAAGTATTTACTCATTAATGAATAGAAAAAAATATTAAAATTTTTGATATGTTACCAGTGGCTATGAAAGACAAATGAACAATAATACTTATAATATTATTATTTTATATAGATTTACGTATAAGATAGTTAGTAGATAATAATTATACCACTATCGTGTTTTTATTCCAAAATTAAATATTTAAAGAAGTGTGTTAGTATAAGGGTTGTAACGGAGGCCATATTAGCGGAGGCGGAGGCGGATGCGGAAGTAAAGATGTACATCTCCACGGATGCGGAGGTTAACGGAGGCGGAGGTGAACTTTACATAGTACAGTTCTTATAAAAGTGAAATAATTACTAATAATTAAAATTAAGAAAAGGGAAAATTATATTCACGAACAACAGCTTT
>DWPF01000033.1:0-18178 GCA_018251575.1 Cecropterus bathyllus | reverse complement strand
TAGTAAGTCCAATAATGTTTAAGTTACGGATGTGATTGCATTCAAATATGCCGTTATTATATTTGCTGCCATTCTTTAAAACTTTAAGTATACGTTCTATAAATAAAGCTAAAAATGTACACTATAGTACCCTTACTTAATTACTAATATCATACTAAACGTAAATAATTCACAGCGGCGGAAATATATAACAATAAAAATCACAAACCTTTAAAAACATTGCCCATAGTAGCGACTACTGACCTATTGACTAATCATAGTATAAAAAGTCGAGTCACGAAGTCAGTACTACTAAGTGTCGGGCGCTCACTTATTTGGGGAAACCGCAAATAAATATTGTCGAGTGCGACTAATTGGTTCCCGTTGGATTCGACAGCCGTCCCGTACGCGACCCGGTGCGGTCCGCCACATAATTTATTGGATCGACTGTACCCATCGAGGCGATATTTATTCGCTTACCTCATTGACCCTATAAGTTTTATTGGTTCCACGTTTTGAATGCGAAATAAGCTTTGTTTGAAAAAATGTACCGAAAGTTACTTTGTTCTGTTTAAAATCATTTACTAAATACCCGTTAATGTAAAGAAAATAAAACGATGTGTAAATAATCATAAGATACCTAAATTATTCGAGAGAAAAAATCGAAAGATATAAGTATATCTTTTCGACTACATATCATCATTTTTTAATTCATATTGTAAATAATTTTGAAGGAATACAAATAGGTATAATGAATTCCTATTTATGGGAATATTGAGTTTATAATTAAGATATATAAGAAATTTGTTTTCAGTAATGTCGTACGTGCACTATTTTAAATATTTGGTACAATTAAAATAAAATACATATCAGTAAAACTATTTTGAAGGAAACATAACAATACAACATTTGCGTGTGCATAATTAATGGTTACCAACCTTTATGAATCCAGCAAATGGAACGCAAATAAAAGTTATTGTTAAACCCACTACATGTAAGGAATGATACTCGAATGAGCGTGTAAAAATTACATTTCCTACTTCACCAAACAAGCTATACATTGTAAATGTAAATTTCATATCGAATCTGTAGGTTCGTCGTCAACCCATTACTGGACACGGGTCTAATTTTCCGAATGAAAATTTTAGGAAAGAGCCCACCACGCTGGCCAGGTGCGAATTGGAACTTATACTGATACAACTCATTTGAGAACTTTTTAAGAACCCTTCGATGAGGTTTACTCACGATACTTTTATTATTTCACTGTAAAGCAGTGATAATTAATTTTTAAAACGCACATCATTTCAGATCTGCGGTGAATGGGATTCGAAACTGAAACCCTTGATTGAGAGACCGAGTTTTAACCAATAAGCTATCACTGCTGAATATAAAATTTTAGTTTTTCTTCAGAAAACATAGAAAACTTACTTGGGAAACATTAAATTGATCTTAAATAATTTCTCGTGGAAATTGTAGATCCGTTTTTCACATTAGCCAACGTTTTTGCCCATTTGGATTCCGGTCCGTATCCAACTGAGCCTGTTATCCTCTAACTTTGCCTTCTCGCTGAAAAACTCTTGCTATTACCGTAAATATCAATTTGTATGAAACTAGAGGGCGGAGTCGCGACCCGGCAGCGAACTTAGTCTGCCACAGTCAGTTACAAATTGAAGTAGCTCCTCAGAAGACTCCAACATTTTAAATGTAACAGTAACTGAGTTTTTAATCTGAATATTTCTAGAATTTTTCGAGAGACCTATAACAGTTTTTACTTTTAATTAATCGATATGTATTATATAAATAGTGATGTGTCATGTGAAATATGTTTCCTTTTTCCCATAGATCACAAAATATGCCTCTAATAATAACTACACAAATCTCACTTTAAAGGGCATGCCAATATTCTAATGAATTGCTAAGGTACAAGGTTTGAAAACGCAGCTACATCAACAAATATTTTGAACATTAATAGATATTAACCAAAATTGATATGAATAATTGAAATTCGTGGCAATTCTATTATAAACTCGTTTTAGTAATCGTGTAAATAGATTTCACTTGAGACCGTGTCATGCAGTACTAATATTATATAATATATTGTAAGTACTTCAAGCAACCTGATACACAATCTTACTCACCCACCTCACCGGTTTAATAGTGCGCTCTATTTCATTCGGACAGTCTAAGAATTTATTAGTTAAGTATTGCCCGAATATTTTAGCCGTAGTGACCGCACTAAATCTCGCAGGAAAGCTTGTAGTCGTATATGCGAGAATAGTTTTTACAGAACTATAGGTGCGGGTATTCAGAATCGTACTAACCGTACCGACGGACGTATTTTCAAACAGATACCGGAACACGAACTTCAAACACTTGTAAATGTACTGTAATACATTTGCTAATATCTTTTTTTTATATAATATGGAAGTAATATGGAACGAACATGCAGTCCACCTGATGGTAAGTGCCCACTGCCGCCCATGGACATATATAATCTACCCCAGATAAGATTAGACTCTTAGCTGAAGTTAGCCACAGATGCGTAGCTACCCCTGAGTTCGAACGCCTAAGATAAGTATTCACCATTATACACCATTCAGCCCAGAACACAGTAATGCATAACACTGTTGTTATTACGCTGAAATAGGTATAGCGGGAGTGCTTCCGGAGTTAAACTACTAAGAGTTCTAACACTTTTATGTTCTCAGACCTATCTTAATATATGTAAATTACGTGTCACGTTGTTTGTCCGCTATGGACTCCTAAACTACTGAACCAATTCAATTATATTTGTACACCGCGTGCAGTGAGATCCAACTTAAAGGTTGGATATCTTAATGCTTGTAAATTGCGTGTCACGTTTTTTGTCCGCTATGGATTTCTAAACTACTGAACCGATTTCGATCAAATTTGCACACCATGTGCAGTTTGATCCAACTTGGATAGGATAATCTTGTATCTTAATTTATAGTCGTAATATTATTTTATTACTAATCGTATGTTTATTATCTGTATATCACAATTATCTTTTAGCTCCATACGATTGTAACAGATGGCGTTTTGATTGGCATACAAATAGATTTTATTTCTGTTTTTTTTAAAACATAAACACTTTCTACACTCATAGCCCCACAGTAGGATTTTCTCCTGAGTCGTGGGTGCCATGGACACATAAAGACGATTACACAAACACCCAGACCCAGAACAGAAATCTAAACTCATCATTCAGATGTCTGTCTAGCCGGGGACGGAACCCGGATGACCACTCTACCACGTGGGTCGTCACTGATTGCTTCTTATTAATGATAATTAACAAACTTCTACCATAACTTCAGAAGCAGACGGATGTATGATTATCTTTCTTTCTATCCATCAGTTTTATTTTTAGAAATCCTGAAGAAATCGGAGGAACTTAGAAATGTTGTTAGATTAGCAGACCTCCGTTGAAAAGTGGGCTATGTCGTAACCTCTGCCTTTTTATAATACAAGTTGCAAAGAAGCAATCACTGATAATACGTTGCTAATGCTACGTATGGATGTCGGTAATGTAATGACAGGATTGGAGCACCACCGCTGCCTGGATTGGAACACAACTGTACTTAACACTGCTGCTATTAAGCAGAAATAGGTGGGGTGTTGGTGCTTCCGGAGTCGAACCACAAAGAGTTCCACCACTTTCAAATTAATTCTAATACTTACTTGAGGCTACTTTTAAATGGCAATAGGTGCAGTGACTACTAAACATTGTTAGAAATGCATTGTTAAATAATTTTTTTAATCTGTCTATTTGCAGGTCAAAGAAATTGATATTCTGACGCCAGATGTGCAAGAAGCATTTTTACAGTCAACAATACATCATGATAGATTCAAAAAGTATCCATTGAATAATGATTTTTGTAGAATATTCTTTAAAAAACTAATTTCATATTTGGATCCACACCAAGATATATGTGATGAAATGTACAGTTTTCTATGCTCTGAAATGGAAAAGCCATCAATTAATAATGATTTCTGTTACCATCATTATGTCATTAAGAATATGGACTCATTTATCACAATCAAGGAAACAAAGAATATGGTTGTACATGGTACCACTGGAATGAAGACTTGGGAGGTACCATTTTCATACTTTTGTATTTGTAAGAATTTGTTCTTAAACTATGTAAAAAAGCTATGTAAAAGGACTGTTAGTACATAATACCTTATGTACTTTATTTTGTAATTATATAACTGTAAGGTGTGTGTGATGATTAAAACTTTAAATATAACTTAGTAAACATAAATATAGAAATATTAGTAAAGATTTCTAAGAAATTATTACATCATACTAATTTTTGAAAAATATGAAAACAAAATAGACTTCATTTTTGTTATATATCTCTTAGTACTTATTGCTAATTATAAATCATTGCCAATTGTTAGTTGTGTACAACCACAGGCAAAAGAAGTCCCTGACTAGGTGGGTGGATCAAAAAACTGTTGGATTCAGAAGGCACAGGACCAGTTGGAATGGTGCCATTTAGGAGGGGGCTATGTCCAACAGTGAACCTTGAAAGGCTGGTGAATGGCCATCCATTATATGATATTAAATTGTAAATATATATTATATTGAGCAATTATTTATTTTTAAAACTGTGTGTAATAACTGCTTTGGAATGCAATAGGTTATCCATCGTTCACATAGTATAAGCATTGAGCAAAATCCATTTTTGATGCAATTACAGTTATAATGTTATATCATCTTTTAGGGTCTGTTGAACATAGATGATAGTTTTCTCTTTCATATTTTACAAATATTCTGATGTTACTTTATCACATGCAGGTCTCAAGTAATTCTTCATGGGTAGTCATTCAAACATCCATAAAACATAAATAATTATTTTTTATTCTAATTTGTATATAGCAATGGTGTGTGCTACATATTTTTCACCACAGCTAGTAATATTTATATACACTTATAAATTGAAGCCTATAAAAATTAATTGATTAATTAATTAATTGATTACTATAAAAAAGTATGAGTGTAGTTATTAAACCAGGAAACATGTTTTTTTAATATGCAATTAATTTTTTATATAATTTAACAATGAATCTATTTGATCAAAAACTTACATTTAGTATAGATTACAATTGAGTGAATTGTTGTGTATATTTTTATACTCTTTTGTTTTATATGTTACTAACTTGTATTTGAACACATAGTTGAAATTCACAACAGGATGAGACCAGTAGCTTTTATGACATATGTGGTAGAACAAACATTTCTTTGTTCTGGGAAAAAATAATTGTATGCAGTTAAAATTCTATGTATTTTCTTTATATTATCCAATATAAGACCTAACTTTCATGCAACCTGATCTTATCTCAGGGGAGATTACATTACCAGTTACCTAATAATTTATGGATTGTACTTTTGGACATACAACATTTCTAAGCTACTTTTCCCCTCCCTGCATTTATAACTTAAAGATACAGTGACTAAAACTTGTGTTTAAATCAGGTAATATAATAGGATTTTGAATTATAAAGCGTACAAGAGAAATTCTTTAAACATATATTAAAATTATTTCTTGCAAATTTCCCTCCCATTCTATATTGATATATGAATCATTTGGTTGGTGACTCAGTGTTGTTTTATCATTTTTATGTCACATCTATGGCACTGATTGAAGGCAATGACTCAACATTAAACTTTATGCATATTCAATAAATTGTGATACTATATGTATATGTTCTGTTTTGCTGAAGAACTAACATCTATCTTATTAATTATGCTAATATCAAGTTATTTCAATTAAGAAAATATCGAAAAAAAAAATTGTTAAAAAGGTATACCTACCTACTAGGCACTTATTTTTTCCTTGTCAAGGCTTTCAAATGGAATGGCTTCCATAATATTCTACAGGCTTCCTATTCTAGTATTACAACTCATTATATAGGATAATACCATTGTCCATGTTCTAGGGAAATGGTGAAATTCATAAAACTTGTTTTATCAATCTGCAGATTATTAAATATGCTAATTCTATTTATTGTGTATGTTTATTACTTGAATCTGATCTTTGCTAACATAGCGGAAGAGTGTGTGTTTAAATTCTCTTATCTCTGGTTTCTAGCCAGATTATATTTTATAGGCCATTTATTGTGAAGGATATAGGTTATAGTAAATAATGTTTTTCCTGGACATTTGCCTGGGACTAGCACTTGTTTAACTTATTTTTAAATTTACATAAAATTAAATGAGGAAACAAGGAAAAAATGATTAAATTTCTTTTTTTATTGCAGTATTGTATTTTAAATACTTAATATTACAGAATATCGCAACGGCTGGTTGATTCGCACAGCATCAAAATCATTCGCGGTATATGCTGCTACAGCAACAGAAAAAGAAGAATGGATGGCACATATAGAGAAATGCATAGAAGATTTGCTTAGGAAGAGTAATGTATCTTATTTTTAATATTAATGTACAGGGAGGACGATTATGAGCAAAGGCCGGCTCAGGGGCTAAATGAAGCCTGCTCCATCCTAGAATCTGAATCACAGCATGTGTAAGGAGCAGAAAAATTGTATATAGTATATGGGTATGTCTGGGGCTTCTCATGTTAGTGACAGGAAAGACTTTTTTTTCTTCGACTAGACTCTTTTCGAGAATAGTGAGTATGTTGAACACATAAAAAGCACAATACCAGTATTTTTGTCCATAATCGCAGCATTTCCTGCCCAACAGCATTATCCACATCAGATAAGCTGACGAAAGTTGAATAATTTAAAAGCTAAACCCTACTTTGTCTTGCTTTAAGTCCGTCCGAAGATTCAATAAGATGTTTTTACATTGGATTCTAATTTTTTGGGTGTATATTTCGACACACATAAATAATGAAGTATGTTGTATTCATGAAAAAACAGTTGTTCTGTTTTTTCATGAATTATTCCAATCTTATTGTTAAAACGAAAATGTGTAACAATGTCCTTATCTTTAAAATTATTTTTAAGGTGGCAAGCAACCACCATCAGAGCATGCGGCTGTATGGGTACCAGACAATGAAGCGGCTATCTGTATGCATTGCAAGAAGACACAGTTTACCGTTCTTAACAGGAGGGTAAGTAGCTCATAAGAGCCTGCCATAAATTACAGACTAATTTGATGATTTTTTTAATCCTGCCCCATCCATGTCATAGCTTTTCATAATTATGAGACACCCTCCATAGTGTTATGTAACTTATTTTACAATTTTACTTGTACTGATTATTAACAGCAGTTCCGACATTATTCCCATTTACATTATCTATACATATAAATAAAATTGAAGTGTCTGTTTGTAATATCGAAAAAACAGCTTATTAGAACAGCTTAGAAGTATATACGATACTGATAACAAAAAATCAATTACTAGAATTTTTGTCTGTCTGTCTGTTTGTTCCGTGTAAACTCTGAAACCGCTGGACCGATTTTGACGGGACTTTCATTGTTGGATAGCTTATATCATAAGGCGTAACTTTGGAATTCTCTTCTATTTTAGAAAATCTTAATAGGATACCGCACAAAAAATGAAAACCTAAGAAATTAGCGCGCACGGCGCTCTATGCGCACGACGCAGCCCCTGTCACTTCCGCTAATGTCTATATAAGGTCTACAATTCCGACTGTAAATTATGTAACTGTGTCAAGTTACATTTTTTCAACGCGGGTGAAACCGCGGGGCTCAGCTTGTTTTTCAATAAAATCGACATGAAATCAAATATATGAATATTAATGTATTTTAATACTTGCATATATTGCATTTTAAAATTTGACGTCACGAAATTATGGACTCCTGCCCAAAGCTTGTCACACAATGTCGCACTTCATCGAACCCCACTCCTCAACATATGACTTTTACACTATATAAGTAACCATTGTAGTTACTTTTAATAATAATTCATGTTATCATTCATGTCATCATCATCATGTATGTATTAAGAGAAGTGGATATTGTGAATAAAAAAATACGTATATCAAAGAGCGTACACTGTGTACAAAATAAATATACAATGGAGGGTAGAAATGGAGTATATAAAAGAGGTAGGAGTCATTTGGAACTCACTTAATGATTAGATGTAGTTAGAGAATGTTACTCTAAAAATGAGTGTCGAACCACTGCTGTTTTCATTTACGTGTTCCATCCATCCATCAGCCTTTTGAGGTCCGCTGCTGGACATAGGCCTCCCCTAAACGGCGCCACTCCAACCGGTCCTGTGCCTTCTAAATCCAACGGTTACCCGCTGTCTTCTTCAGGTCATCGGTCCACCTGGTGTCCACCTCGTCCATCGGTCATTTACGTGTTATGATGTTTTAATTGTGTAATATTATTTACTTTATGTGTGTGATTGTGGGTGTTACTGTCTTTTGTTTTAATTTTGTTTTTCGACTTAAAAAGTATATTCTCTGCCGATTTATCCAAGTCAGTGTACAACAGTGTATATCAATTGTACATGGTGTCCCCAGCACCACTGTCGCAAGTGCGGCTCGGTGGTGTGCGGGCCGTGCTCGTCGAAGCGCTACGTGCTGCGCGGGCAGAGCGAGAAGCCGCTGCGCGTGTGCCTGCAGTGCTACGACGAGCTCACGCGCGAGCGGGCGCGCCCGCAGCACCAGCCGCCGCCGCCCGCGCAACCGGGTACGTTGATGTTATGCCTCGGCTGTGCTGTACTATACGTTGTTACTACAGTAACACACTACTGCAGGACGTTGTTACTGTACTACTACTGGATGTTGTTACTGTACTACTGATGTACTATTGTGCGTTGTTATTGTACTACTGCAGGACATTGTTACTGTGCTACTACTGGATGTTGTTACTGTACTACTGCAGAACGTTGATACTGTACTAAAGATATTACTATACATTGTTACTGAACTACTGCAGGATGTTGATACTGTACTACTGATGTACTAATGTACGTTATTACTGTACTACTGCAGGACATTGTTACTGTACTACTGTACGTTGTTACTACTTATTTCTGCCTAATAACAGCAGTGTAATGTTCAGCACTGTTGTGTTCTAGTCTGAAGGGTGTGGTGAGGGAGGCATACTTTTCCGAGGCATTTCCTTTTCCGAGGACTAAGAAGTCCTCAGGGGTAGCAACGCATCTGTTAGGTTTAAAGATATTTATTCTCAAAAAGACATGTACGTCACTTACATGAGAACATAATTCATAATGAAAAATATACAAGTTCGTTGTCGCACTGTACAAACATTAATGTTATTTGAATCACTTTTCATTTTAATTATACACAAACCGATTTTAATTATTGCACAAACGTAGCTCCTTAAACTTAAACATTAATTTTATTTAACAAAACTGATTGTCAAGAATGTATTTAGATAACTCCTTCTTAAATACATTTAATGATTCTGCATTTTTTATATATAAAGGTAATCTATTATAAAATTGTGCTCCTTCATACGTAATCATTGTTTTGCCATACGTTGTTCGCGGCTTGGGTAGAACGAGAAAACTAGCGCGACGCGTGCTGCGTATTGTGACGTGTTTCTGCTTCTGGAACGCTATGCTAGTATGGATGTTCCTATTTAGTGTTTTACGTATGAAAATGCAAATGCTATAGAAATAAAGTTTTTTGATTGTCATTAATTTTGTTTCTTCATAAATTTTCTTTGTAGGCGTTAGATATTTATAACTAAAAATTAATTTGATTATTTTATTTTGTATTATTTGAAGTTCTCTTATTCTTGTTTTTACCGCGCATCCCCATACTTCTATGAGGTAAGTCAGGTGTGGTTTTACTAGTGCATTGTAAATGTTATAGCGAAAATTACGTGGTATGCACCGCACTATATTACGTAGCGACCCACTCAATGTTATCAATTTAGTTTTAACGTGACTTATATGTTCTTTCCACGATAAGTAAGTGTCCATATGTAGACCAAGATATTTTTCTTTGTTTTTTTCTTGCAAAGGGGTATTGTCTATTGTAAGCGGTGTGTATGATGGTATCTGTTTATTTTTTGCCTTAAAAATAGTATAACAAGTTTTTGAGATATTAATTGTTAGTAAATTGTTTTGAAACCAGTTTTGTAGGATGTTTAAGTCTTCTTGAGCTTTTAAAATCAGATTATGTATGGATGACCCAAAATAAAACAGGCAGGTATCATCTGCGTATAGGGTAATGTGACCATTTAGACCTAGTTCTTGTATATTATTTATATAGGTTAAGAAGAGCAATGGTCCCAAAATTGATCCTTGGGGAATACCGCAAGTTATCGGCAATGACTTACTCTGAAAGCTATTTATTTTAACTATTTGTGATCTTTGTGTTAGGTATGATTTGAACATTTGTAAGGCTTTACCAGTGATTCCGAGAAATTCTAGCTTTTGCAAAAGTAGTTCGTGGCTTACGGTATCAAAAGCCTTCTTAAGGTCGACAAATATACCAAGAACTATGTTTTTTTTGTCGATATTTTGTTTTATTTTAGTAACAAGGTCGATTGTAGCTGTAAGTGTGTTGCTTTTGGGCCTAAAACCATATTGTTGTTTAGAAATATAGTTAATTGAATCTAAGTAATTTTGTAGTCGTGTATGCAAGAGTTTTTCGAGAATCTTTGACAATACTGGCAACACAGAAATAGGCCGATAATTACCTGGATTAGTTTTTGAACCGGATTTATATACTGGTGTCACTTTAGCGACTTTTAATGTATCGGGAAAATTACCATCGTCAAATAACCTATTGAAACAGTCAGCTAATTTGTTGGATATTACATATTTTAGGCATTTTATTGTTTTAGTATTAATGCCATCTAGACCAACACTGCAGTTCGAATCAAGATGACTAATTATATTTAAAATTTCTTGTTCAGAACATGGTTTTAAAGATGCCATTTGTAACCTTTGAGAAACGTTTGGTAAAGGCAATGCTTCCTTGCGTTGGTCATGGAAATTTTTAGGTATTAGAGATGCTAAATGTTGACCTATTGATGAAAAATATTCGTTAAAAGTGTCGCATATTTTATAGGGGTCTTTAATTTCCCTGGAATCAAATATAAGCGTTGGAGGAGCACAATTTTGTTGTATTTTATTTACCGCTAAGGTGTTTACTAAATTCCACATTTTTCTTGGATTTTTAATGTTTTGAGTAAATTTATTATAATAGTATGAATCTCTTGTATCTTGAATCAACTTAGTAACTTCATAACTTTTTTTTTTAAAGTCTGTCTTCAAAATTTCATTATTCGGTTTTTTCTTGAGCTCCATCCACAATTTATTTCTTTCGTTGATTTCAGATATTATGTTTCTATTTATCCAATCATCTTGCGGTCTATTAAGAATTTTAGTTTTAATTTCTTCACTGTCCTTTATACAATGTTTTATCTTCCTTTCTAATGTGGTGTAATCATCTGTCACTTCTTGAAATCTTCTTCTTTCTACTGTGCTCTGTAGTTTAGTGTAATTTATGGCTTTATATGTAGTAGATATCTTAGGTGGTGGTTTTACTTTCTTAATTTCCAAATAAATTTGTTTGTGGTCTGAAAATGGGGAGTCAATAGTTATCATGTGAAAGTTGTCTTTTTTCAAGTTAGTGCTGATATGGTCCAAAATGGATTTTCTTGTTTGCCCTTCTCTAGTACAAAATTTTTTGCTGACTTTATTAATAATTCTGTGGCCGGATTCCTTCAATAGTTGTTTGTACTGCTTTGTCTTTTTTTCTTTCGATAGAAGATCAACATTAAAGTCACCAAATACAATTGCACGGCGTCTTTGCTCCAGTTGGCATTCGTATTCTTTAAGAAATTCATTAAAGTCAGTATGTCCTGGGTTGTATACTACTCCTACTTCAAGAGCGAATTTTTCTAGTTTTACCCAAAGATAGTTATTGCCTCCAATGTATTTAGACTCGGACAGGCTGTGTTTAATGTTGTTGTGAACATATGCCGATACACCGCCTCCAGCAGAGTTTGTTCGATAATTATAGTAGTGTGTGTAGTTAGGGAGTTGGAGACGTTGCGCCTGCAATTCAGTGCGGATCCATGTTTCGGTCAAGAGAATAACATGTACAGTATTTGGTATAGTCTGGAGAATGCATCTAAGTTCGTCAAGTTTTCCTTTTTTACAGATACTGCGGGCATTAAGATAAAAGAATGTGAAACGTGATTTATTTTTTGTAATACTGTTATAGCTGTCTAGTATTTCGTAGGTATTTGTACTCAAGGTTCTATCAAAAGGAGTTTTATTGATTGCTAATAGTTTTTTGCGTTTAAGTGTACTATTTTCGGCGCTCCGTTTATATATTTAATAGTAAGTCCGTTTTCACCATTATTTTCACGCAGTTTTAACTCTTCTTGCAAATTTTTAAGGAATTTCTTTTGGTTTGGAGTTTGATCAGAGTACATTCGAATTCCCTTTGGAAGTTTATCTTTATTGCGGAGCAGCTGCTTTGCTGGTCCTACTACATCAAAACATACCTTAATGCTACGGTTCTTTCCCGGGTCGTACTTGCCAATTCGAAAAATTTTGATTGGAATTGGAATGTCTGTATTGATTGTCGAAATTATATTTAAAACATCGGCTTCATCTTTCGCCATTCTTTCTTCGAGTTTCGTAGAAGTTGGTTCGGGTAACCCCACTAGTATTATATTTTTTTCTTTAGCGTTACGATTCTGAAGCTCTTGAATTATTTGTTCACCTAAGCATAGTTGGTTTTCAGGCTTAGCAAGTGTGGTGAGTGACGAATCTTTCAAATTGTTGAGGTCCGTTTCAAGAGATTTTATCTTATTCTCACCAAGTGTTATAGAGTTTTCTAATCGAGTCACGTGGCTTCTTATGTTATTCTGTTCCGTCAGTAGGTTGGAAGTAGATAACTTAATATCGTTGATGTCTGTGAAGACTTTATCTACATTTGTTTGAATAACATGTATGGTTTGTTGGTTAGATGATTTCATATCAGTAATTTGGTTCTTTATTTCGGTAATATTTTCTTGCATTTTTTGCAAAACCTGGTCATGTGACCCGGTGTATTTTTCCAATAGCGAACTTATACGAGACATCTCCAATCGCAGCTCCTTAAGATCGGTTGAACATTCACATTCATGAACTTCCCGCTGCTTACGTTTTCGATATGTAATTTGCGTATCCATATTAGGATTTCCTAACTTTGACAAATCCGGTTGCGATCCAGCGCGCGCAGTCGATGCGCTTGTTGCGGGTAGTAGCGGATTATTAGGCGGTGTCCGTTGGACACTCATGTCTTACGTACCTGCTAATGCAGTGCGTGAGTGAGTACAAAATAGCAACCGCCTGTTCTCGCGGGGGTGCGCACGGGCAGCGGGGAGCTCAACTTTGCAGTTTCTGTAGATGCGTAACGATGTAATTACGAAGCACTGTGTTCACAATTATAACCACAATTTACTAGAGACGTAGTGATTAGATTTGTCGAGTACTTTTTATTGGTTTTTAAATGTAAACTTATACACGTCTGCTTTGTACGACGAACGAACGACGACCGATCACATCTATATTCAAGAATGAAAGTTCTGTACTGAAATTTCCCATCAAATGAAAGAAAAAAATTGAAATCGATTTAGAAACACCTGAGTTAACCTCTCTCCTTTGGGAAATCGGTTAATTTTTTTTATCATATTTTATATTCCATACTGTAAGATACTTAATGACTTTAAACATGCTTAAAAGATGCACAAGTAGCGAAGGTATTCTTTAATGATTGTATTGTATAAATAAAAGTGTGTTATAATAACATGACATGCGTGTAACGGCCTTGTCCAGCTGATGCGCATACAACAGGCGTGATTCACCAGCGCACGCGCCGCTCGCAGGTCATTGACCGCACGTCTCCGCTCTCGCTCGCTCGTGGTCAACTATGGAGCAGTGACACTCTCTCGCACTGCTATTCTCTACACTACATATACAAACACATACTCACACTTTCTAAGAATCATTGCGAAGTAAAATAAAAAGAAAAAAATTAATGGTATAGAGTTATAAACGATTCCTACTAATTATTCCTATTAACATTCTTCCGCCGTAGTTCTTTCGTTATGCCCAAACAATTAACAAGACAACAAATAATACAAGAATCACCAATAGTTAAAAAAAAAATAATAATAGTTGATAGAGTGATGTGTGTGAACTTTCTAGTTTAAAGAATAAACTATGAAGCTGTTAACCCTACTACTTTTTATGTTATTAGTTGAACTTAGTAATAAAGCAGACTGTCATGGTAGCCTATGGACATTTGCAGTAGCAGAAGAAATGTAAATTCGTCGTAGTGTTTAAAAAAGACATTTTTGTCCATCTATCTTGAAACGAGTTCTGTAAAAACCACAATAGAAAGTTCAATCTATGTTTCTCACGTTCGTGGCAAAAAAGCGTGCAAATCGAACCGTGGAGGACCGCTACTCGTACGAGTCATGGAAAGAGTTGGTTTTAATTAAATATTTCCCGTCAAAATGTCCTAAACTCCTAAAGATATCAAAACAGTGCTGCTCAATTGCAGTACGCTAAAAATGCACTGCATTTCTGAACTGGATTATATTGTATTATTTCGCTAGACAGCCGGCGCGGAGCGAACAATAAACAAGCCGTGTTTACTGAACAGGTACGAGTATACATAATTTAGCGAGCGAGTAAGTTTTATAGGCATTCTAGTGAATATTTCTGTTTTCCGTGTTCTCCTAACATGATGATCACGGAGGTCTATGTCCACAACAGAACAGATCCACGTGTACCACAACAGATCCTAAGTACCCTTAAATGAACTACGTTTTCACCTTGAACTTTTCTTTTCACCATCTGTAGTACTAAACTTTCCTTAATAATGACTACAACTTTAATATCATATGATCCAATCTGAACGCGATTATTAATCTCCGTAAAACTGTTGAGATGAATATAATATTACATTATAATAATAACCCTTTCACCCTCAAGAGACATACATAATTCCTGTTTTTTATTGTGTATTTGTGTAAGTCCAACTAGGTGTCATATCCATTTATCTAAAGTGTAACAAGTGTAAAAGCTACCTACGTCAATCTGTCCCGAGTGTCCCTGACCATGCCCGCCTTCGGAATGCAAATGAGCGTAGTCGATGATGTCAGCGGAGTGGAGTCACGGCGAGGCAACTCCCGCGCACCTCCCCCCACCACCCCCCGCCGCGGAGGCCTGAGAGCCGAGGAACAGTTACTCGTCCCGCACCGCGAAGTATGAACCGCGTTCCGACCGCCTCGTGATCATTCCGACTTGTTGCAGTGTAAATGTTTGTTTATTTTGTGACACGATCTGTGATATTCAAGACTTTGTGGTGAAGAACGAGTGTATTACTTTGACACCAATAGATGAAGAAGTACATCATTTCAATAACACTTTTGTATACACTGAAGACGATTCTTCAGAGTTTCGTTCAGAAACTTAGCGTAGCGTCACAAAGCTGTCTATTTCAAAACTAGACCAAGACACATGGACATAGCTTGTATTCGGTGACCGGTAAGTTTCTTATTGGTTAAAAATGCACGACTATAGCTACTATAACAATGTATTGTAGAAAATCAACATTCTACTCACAGCTCCAGGCGGCTTCACGTTTGACACTCACAAACTTTTGACTAAATAGATTTTTTTATAAAATAGATGTGGTATGCCATGAAATCCATCCAGTTTAAGGTAGTAGAATCCATTGTAGTTCGACTCCAGAGTCAACACCGCAATTTAGTCTTTAGGCGTAGCAAGCATCTGTGGCCAAACTCAGGCAAGACTATAATCGGCAGCCTTGGATTTTAGGAACAGTTGATGTGCGACTAAGGATTAATGGCAACATTCGTCTCACAGTACTAACACAGCTCTATTTATTAGGTAGAGATGCCACGAATAGTTATTTGACCGAATACCGAATACCGAATATTCGGCGAGGCTCTTGGCCGAAGCGCCAAATATTCGGCAGGTGAATATTCGGCAACACTTATTACTTACGAGTCACAACTCGTCACATGCAAGTTTAAATTTGTATAGCTGAAGTAGCGCGTAGGGACAAATCTAGAAGCACCGATGATGATTCCTCTGCACTTTTTAAGAAACGGAATGTCAATGAAAATGACAAAACCATTGAGACATATGATAGTTTCTGGAATTGTTTTAGGAAGTCGCTGCAGAAAATGTACGTTCAAATAAACTTAATTTTTACATGGCATCTGTTCGCCTAGATCGGACGGCATACCGTTAAGTGTGGTGGTCAGCAAACGCATAACAAGACCCAACCTTTTCACAATTTGTTAAAATTCATTTATAAATTTATTTATCTGCTATCGTCAAATGCTGATTTTTTTGCCGAATATTTGTGGCATCTCTACTATTTATAGGTCTATTTAACAAAAACGGTGAAATAGATATTTCATGTATCAAACCAGAAAGCCAAACACAAAATTTTATTCCGCATGCATCGAAATTGACAGACTTTCAATCACAATTTCACTCCCTTATGAATTAAGTTGCCAAACTCATTCAAATAAGTCTTCCATTATATCAAACCAAATACAAATACTAAGTTCCATTCTGCATGCATAATTTGCGGACTTCCAAATAAAGTTTTAGCCACGATTTCACCCTCTTCGGGGATGATTTTCCAAAAACGGTGAAAAATATTTTATAATATTGAACCAAAAAGCCCAAGACAAATTTTCTTGCATCTGTATTGGCGAACTTGCATATACTTGAATGTTCATCCACTATTTAACCCTCTTAGGGTTGACTATCTAAAAACGGTGAAAATGAAGTTCCATTTAATTGAATCACAAAGCTAAATACTGCCATCAAAATTGGCAGACTTTCAAAAAAACTTGCCACCCCTATTTAACCCTCTTTGGGGTTAAACTTCCAAAAAAAGTGAAAAAGATGTTCCATTATGTCAAACTCCAAATACCAAGTTTTATTTAAATATTAATTGCTTAAAAATTGACGGACTTTTATACAAACTTTCATCCCCTATTTAACCCTTATAGAACTCATATATAAAACATTGTATTTTCATCGGTCCTTGAAAAGTGTGCAGTTTCAGACCAATCTGACTTTTTGAAATGGGTAAAAATCACGTTTAAGATTCCATGTTTCACCCTCACTTCATCCCTCGAACAAGAACAATGAATCGCTCAGGTAACATCCCTGTTATAAGATTAGGCGTTACATACATTTTTGCCCAGAGCAATGATCACTATCATGATGAGAGCCTCAAGAACCAAAATTTAAATTACCAATCCGCACTTATAGGTTGATGCTTGCATTAACCTATAAGTACGGATTGGAAATTTAAACTGCAATATCCAAAGTGAAATATACAATACATCTACTTCCTATGTGTGTCCGAGAAACAACTGTCCCTCATAATTTACTAATAGAAGACAATGATATTTTTATGTATTATATAATACTATAACTAATTTGATCATTTTTACAAATTGCTATGGGTGGAACTAGTCTGTCACGTATTTCCAGGTGTGTTGGAGTACAGGGGCACAAAGACAGCAGACATGTCGGCCAGTCCCGACCCGCAGCCACCACCAGGTATGACCAATTTAACTTATTAACATCGCGGTTTCACTCGTCTCATAAACTTTAAATTGTAATAACCTTTTATAGGGAACATGGACTTAAATAAAAACAAAACTGAATGTTATATAGATATTTAATATAATAATCCTTTAAATTAATTTCAGTAGTATTGATTAATGCAATTTTAAATACACATACACACACATAGTGTGTTAACTTATTCTCAATTCTCCGAACTGTTTTATTTTACAGTAACATTTATTATACACTCGGGGGTACTTTTTCATTGTGTGTATAGTTAATCACGTTAGATAAACCGCAACGGACTTATGATTTAGAAGACATAATAACATTTAGAAAAAGGTTCCGCGCCTATCCCGGAGTTGCTCTACAACGAAGAGCGTCCCGCACAGAAGCCGTAGCGCTAGAGTAGTGCGGGTTATTTGTTGACGTGGAAGCAGCAAACAGTGTAATGAGCGGCTATTAGCGCTGCTGCCCGCCTAATGGAGGCAATCCACTGTATCCATGGCCCTCCGACGGAAATACATGCAACGTTCCTTCTAAATGCTCTAACCTGAATAAGTAAGCGATACATAGTAACGCTCCATTCCGTAAACGGATAGCTTGTTTGTTTTCACCTGTCT
>DWPF01000032.1:0-18300 GCA_018251575.1 Cecropterus bathyllus | reverse complement strand
GGTATACCTAGGTACCTTTTTTCCTTTCTTTTTGTTTTTGAGGAAACCCTCAAAAGGTACCAAATAACTCAGCGCCGTGAAAGCGATGCCGGGTTATTTAGGATTTATTTACCGCACTGAAACTCCCTCGGTGTCCATCCTCGACGCTGCTAAGAGAACTCCTGGATCTGCAATTAAACGCAACCGGAGTCCTCTGAGCGCGTTACAATATCAAGCTCCACCCAGGTGAGTTGCTGGGCTTACTGCACCGGCTGGTCTTTACGACGGTATACGACCACATACCGCCGTCCTCCCCAGGGTCGCTGGGTTGGACGGAAATCAATCGCCTTTAGTAGTCAGGTTTTTTGATTAAATATTCTGACCAATGTTACTTGTTAATTTTGTAGTTATTGACGATTTAGTATTTTCAATGAAAATAGTTAAAAAACATGCAAAAAAGTATATAGGTATACATTCTATATATAGAAAAAATATAGAAATATATTTTCCTCGAGCAATAGGGAGAACTTTGCATCAACTGGACTCGTGGCGGTCTTTCACGGTTCGGTTTGCGCGCTCTTTTCTGCCGCGAACGTGCAAGATGCGGAATGAGCTTCCAACTGAGGTATTCCTGGAACGCTATGATATGGGGCTCGTCAGAAAAGGTGCAAAAAGGGCTTGTCAAAGAAGGAGGGCTTCCTTCATCGCTGGCGATGCATCGGTGACTCTTTTGGCGTTGCAAATGTCCATAGGCGGCAGTAACTTCTTCTATGCGGTCGACCATCTGTCTTATCACTAGGTTCATACATAAAAAAATGGCGATAAAAAATCACAGCGACGCATGGCACGCGTACTCGTATTAACATCCTAGCTTTCAGCTACGCAATATGTATATTTATACGCAGATGACACACATCACGGGTACAGCCGCGGCTCACGGCGCCGCCCACTCCGCTCAATCAGCGCGCTCTCGTAGTGAGCCGCTCGTGTAAGTTTATTTCCTGCCGCTTCACACTTACGTTCGTTTCCGCATAATATATTACAGTAATTTAATTTTCGTGAATATAATATTTTCTCGCCTCTAAAAGCTTTACAATCGGAGCGGATCTAAGATGATATCGCAATCGGCAAATACCTACAAATTGTGAGTGGAGCGGCGCCAGCACGGGTCATTACGTTTTTAATTTAGAACTGCGGTTTTATAACCCACTAGTTCATTTTTTTTGCTTTGTATATTATACTATATTCTTTGATAAATTGTACTGACGAAATTTTTAAATATGAATTAACATTAAAAAATACATTGAAATCTTCAATGATCTCGTGGATACCACGTAGATGTAACTCTACCTACTGCTTACATTGGGGTTTCTTCATCCAAAATATAGTTCTGTTTCTCTAGAGTACAATCAGTTTAATAAACGATGTAAATATCATTCTGTTACAATCTTATAAAATTATATAAACACCAAACAGTGTCTGATTTTGTTTATATTGTTTACTGTAGTCAATTAAAGGAGTTTATTATATTTCCGTCGAGAAAGTAATTTACACACTCATGAGAAGATTTTATTGAATATAAGTATGTGTTAAAATGACGGTAATATTTATTTTAATAGTACAAAATTGATTAGTTTATTGGTGGCCCCGAGAATACAACGTTTATTGTCTTTGCAAAAACATAACTGTGATGAAATTTATTTTGTAGGTATTCATAGTAACTATTAAATTTATTTGTCCATATCTTTCGTCTTTATATAGATAGACTACGGTGATTAAAATCCGCATATAACCCATAAAATTTGAGACACCGTAACAAAATTATCAACTTTGTCATATGATAGGAAAGAGATGCCTCTCTTAATTTGGGGGATGTCATTAGCACGTCAATAATGTGCTCGAAATAGCAGAGCTGCGGGCGGGGAGCAGCGCCGCAGCAAGGAGGTGCAGCCGTCGCGGCGGCGCTCGGAGCGTCGCACGTGCAGCGCGGACCACCGGCGGCGCTAATAGCCTGTCACCCTCGCTCTCTTTGTCAATCTTCATTATTAAGTGTGACGTTGAATAAATTGCCGAATATAAAGTTTAAACGCATAAAAGCCCTTTGAAACATATTACAAACTTTACAGATTTAGTTAGGGCTATTGACTAACTTGATGTAGCTGAGAATAGGTATATAAAATAATTCAACTCCATCAATAAAAAAGGTTGACTAAAAAAGAAATTCAAGTGTCTAAAATAAATAGAATATCTATCTATAATAAATAGAATTTTAACGTCCGCTTAAAGGGCGGACTTGATGGATGCGCCTTTAAATTTTGAGGAGGCTTGAGGCCTTACCGCTCCTTTCCGCTGTAAGATTGTACAACATTGGTCACAAATACCACTGTCACTATACCATTCTATCACTACAAGTAGTCTACTATACTATTTCAAAATGGCCAATATTATAAATGAAACAGATTTTTGGGAACCTGAGTAACCGCAGTAACACTATCTAAGATCACATAAAGATCTATGGAAGACCGCTATGAGGATATCGCATAATTTCGAATGCGTTAAGAATCTCAACTTCCGCTACTCGTAGGCATTTCATAGTTTCAAAAATCTCTTGAACAGCAATTATAAGAAACAGATATATATTCACCTTTATAGTAATTCCAGTTTAGTCCAAATTCATTTCAAAAATAAAATTAGCACAAAAACCTATGACGTTACCCAGAATGAAGACCACATAAAAAAGTCGTATGAGCATTATGAACTTCTTAAGATTAATAGCATAACACTTTTAACTCAGTTACTAAATATTAACCACATATATTATAATGCCTAATTAATGCCCTTTAATATATACAACGAATTACAGGGCATGAAATATGATATCTTTAATCATTCTTTTCTGAAAACAAAACGTCCGTAAGCTATTCAAACTTATAATAAAACACGTGTTCTTACAAGAGTTTAATAAATTACATATCCTCGTATGTCGCGAGACCACCGACTGCGCCTCTGAACAATGTACCTCCTTAATAACTAAATTACCAGCTGTGCCCTTTGTCACGTTTACATTCTATTATAATTCCGTCACGCTCACACTTGACACATTTGCGCGATTTAACTTTACAGCGGTGTCTCAAAGCTTCACTTGAGATGTATTAGCTTGCATATAAACAGGAAAAATTAAACTTATAATTTACCTTGAACTAAGAATAAAGAATTCTGGTTTTGATCGACATCCAGGTTTGATATCGATGATGAATTTAAATTTCCATTTTGGGTCGGGGTGTTGTATAATGACTACTCTTTGTGCACCCTTAACATATGGAAGTATAGTTCAGATTATGAGTGTACAAAGCCTCTTAAGTAACAATTAGGTAGATAGTATTTTTTAAATTATATAGTTATTTATGTGACTTTAGCCAAGAGGGTGCTCGTTCATTCTATGAGTGGGTGCTCTTATCAATCGTTAGGCAAGCGAATGGTGTAACAATAACAAAATATTTCTTATGCTGTGTAAAAATATACTGCAAGAAGCCAATCAAGATATTAGTGGAACGAGTGAATATGTGTTTCCGACTGAATACTTACAAAAACTCTTGATCATGAATTAGAGTTTTAATAAACGTCCTACTCAGAAACTTCCGCCGGTGAGTATTAAAATTGTTTGATGTACTCCTTGGAAAATGATCCGGGGCATACATACAATTCAGTTTCTTTAGATAACCGTACTTGATATTAGAGGTAGGTACTACAAACGCGAGCTATTATTATCAAAAAGTTAAAACAATCGTGGAATATCGCAGGGCTGTCAATCAGGGAAACAAACAAATAGGATTGAAGCGGCCCAATGCTTGCACAACGCGGAGTGAACATCAAAGGGCTCAATTAAACCTGTTGGCCCGCGCGCGCCGACGCCATTTTTATTTAAAACGTCACTTGAATAGGCGCCACTCTCCTAACAAAAGGACCGCACCTATCACAACGTTGACGGAATCCATATGGAATAAACTTATCAATTTATTTTACACCCATAGGTATGAATAATTTTTACCAACTTTCCAAGGAAAGGAAAAGAGGTTATCTATTCATCACGTTTTGTATGTTCAGGCATAACTCCGCGAAGCCGCGTCTGATTCGACGGCCACGACCACGATTTTCGACGACTCGAATGCGACTAGTTTAACAGGGGGTCCCATTTTATATTTTATATATATATTAAATAACTCACTTGTTTCTGGACCGATTGCAACTTTTTTCCTTCCATTTTTTTCTTTCTCTCGGAAATAGTATTTGAGTTATGTAATTTTTTGTGACATGAATGTCGGTCTTGTTTTAAAACAAAAAAAAACAGTACCTAACCCTCATATTACAACACACCAAATATAGGCTCGATTTAATAAATACGGGATTGATTCAAGTTGATTTCGATATAAAGGAAAAATAAGTACGAATGATTTAACGTACGTTTAATATGTACGATGACGAAGTAAAGTAGTTTAACCGCTGGCCGAAGTTACCGAGTTAATGTATACCAAGCGGTTAAGCGAGTGATTCAGATGGAAATAAAATTATAGGATATCTACTGCGGTATTAATATTTTTGTAGAAAAACGCATCTCATACCACGATCATAAAATAAATTAGTTCTATTGATTTAATCAGTAATAAAGACAAATATTTAATATATTATAAAGAGAGCACTCTTTGAGAGTTAATAGTTTTAACAATACTGCTACGATAAACAGGGCCAACACGAAGTCATTATCGGCTTCTTTGCCGATACGAGCGACCCATTTTTTGCACCTAAAATAGGGTTTCAATTAAATTGAGCACAATCCGAGCATCTGCCGCGTTGCCAAAGTCATGTTGCCGGACAAGCGCTGGCGACGCGCTAATGGCGAGTAGCGAGTGAGGAGCTATTGGACATTAATCGCGATGTTTGTTTACGGCTCTCGGTGGCACTGCATTACTGCGGGCTGGCAGCGCGCGCCGATGGGCCCGCTTTGATCATTGACACATGCCATTCCGCCGATATCAGCGATTTCGCCAGCTCGCTCCCGCGTGACGGAAGAAACACGGCGCTGACGTGTCAATCTCACTGATTACTGAACGATCCAATAATAACAGTTTACATTTTACGCGCGCGGCTTTAGATACTGCTTGCGTTTCTAAACTAAGTTTAAGGCTGGTTAACAACAAATATGAAAAGCTCAGTTCCGCATTATTGTTCGAACTTCAGTAGCAAATGAATGATATCCTTATTAAGAGGACAATGTTGATGTTATTGCCCATTGATATCAAACTAAGCGAAACTAACTGCTTACGAAACTATTGTAGAAATAAATCAGAGTTCTACGAAAAAAATATTATATTTAGAAAAATACTCCGACTGAAAACTAAAGAAAGAAAGAAAAAAAATAAAAGTCAAGTGAAGTCTTTCAAAATATTGTAAAACATTAATTCGTTTCGTTATGTAAATGTATGAAATGTGTACGTTTTATATAATACATGATTTTTGCACCGTTTCTTGCGTAACCGGAATAAATGAGCGTGCTTCAACATTTTGTTTCCAGAGGCTTTGTCAAATATCTTTAGTAGATAGGTAATTATAATAACAATGAAGCGGAAGTACGCATATTCCGGTGAGCGGCGCGCGGTGCGAGCGCTGCTCCCCGCTGACTCCTGGCATACTGCACATTGTAACATCTACTACAAATAGTATCTACTTACATGCTACATACACGTATCTAACAAGAAACATTTCGCAGTTTCTATTTCTGTTTTAGCATTATTAACATTACAAAGGATATAATAAATAAAAAAAAATCAAACATCAAACCAAAGTGGTTACTGAATGTACAATACACTTTATGTCACCTGAAACTTTTACAAAACTTGTAATAATCCTATCATTATTTCTGGAATGACATATGACTAATGTTCAAAATGATCCACGCTCCGTAGTTACGCGTGTAGGGATTGAGCGTTCCAAATATTAACACTACACTCGTACAGGGTTGGCGTTGACACTATACCTAAAATTGACAAGCTGCTACGAACAAAACATTTAACACATAAACTGGCCAATCTGTTATAAAAACGAGTTATCAAAAAGTGTAAATAAGTGCCTGTAAACTAATGCGTGCTTGTCTCAACCTTAAAACTAATAGTAGACGTTTATAAAATTCAAATACATCGGGCAGCCCTGGGGCGCAGGGCCGCGGCGCGCTCGTCTCCATCTGTCATTGTGTGACAGTCGATTATTTATATAACCAGAATACGGTAACGACATTATTAAAGAGATGCTGCGAACCGAGCAATGTGGACCACTGACCGCACTAACTAGTACAAGCTTCAAAGAAACGCTTCACGGGAATAAATCAATAGACGTGTCGTTCAGCTGTGCTCTGTTCTAAAGTAGTGTAATTCCTTAGATAAAATAAAACAACAACAAAACATTATAACAACACAAAATTAGAGTTTAGAATTTTTAACAAATAGTGAATTTCTCTTGAAACCGTCCGAATATTTTTTTCTGGAAATATATGCAACCCAATATTTTGTTTACGATGATTTATAACCTATACACACGAAACCCGTCCAGTATTTCAACAGTTATTTACCAATAATCTACATAACTCAGCTATAAATCATGATTCAGCGCATGTGTAAGGCAGCGCTACTTCAAGAGCTCGTATAAAGCCGGATAGGCATCACGTTTACGACCTTCCTCCACGCACAAACACTAGCAATTTAACAGCCCATACATCAGCATACATGTGTGGATTACAATTGCTAGTGAAGTACGACGTGGGCTACATCAGAGGCGGCCGCATTGAGCGGAGTGACTAGCGAACACTTTGGCACTCATTACTCGTTTATTACCTATAAGGAAATAAATTGCGATGTTTTACTTCGAACACACAACGCGCTCTGTGAGCCCACGCAGAAATAGCGGCGCACGTGACATCGGCTCTACCGGCTCTGGGCGCGGAGTGACGGACACCAAGCAACACGCCGGGGAAACCACCATGCTGCATCTTCGCTCACTCATGTAAAAAATGATAATTTGTACATTTGATTTGCTGAACCTTTCGAAATGATGAATGAATGATGAAAAAATCTAATTTATGCTTTTATTACAGATCACATGTCTGTTAGGACATCATTTTTAATTGTATTACATAAATATTGCTATAACGACATATATTATTTCAAATCCTTGAAAGTAATGTATTTAAATTTTTTTGAAATTTTGCTTTCCTACGACATTTTTTCGCCAATTAAAATACAATATTTCAGGGCAACTCTAACTGTATAATGTCTTACAAATTATGTATATGTAAAGTATAATCATCACATTCTAATATGGTTCCGATGACTGTCGCCGGCAATGGGTCAGGCGGCTCGCGAACACACGCACTGCTCCCTTCCAATAAAAGCTTTTATGGGAATTCTGGCGCTCGACGGATGTACTCGAATGAGTGTACGCGGCCTCGGCCGCGCTCTCATGGGTGATTTTAAATAAACGATCGATTTAGTGTCAACGGATTCTGTTGCAACACGCACGAAGGAAAAATACCACGAACAGACGTCCAATTCGTATTACGTTTTATTTTAGATTTCTAAGGAAGCCGCCCCTCTCACGTATCCTTGGTACGTTTGTGATTTGATTTTGCGACTTTTTGTTTTGCACAAAAATGTAAATTGTGCGCGAGATTGGTGAACCCATATGGAACATCTGTCCTGTTGACTCACGCCGCGAAGGTCTCGCTCATGCTAAAAGTATGAAATGCGAGGAATTTACATTAAGTATGTAGGCGGACGAGAAATGGAATTTGACCGGCCAAAAAAGTGAAACTATTTTTAAACGAAATTGATGGGAACCAAATGGTGAAACATTTCAACATTCAGTTTATCAAACAAATTCCATCAACACGTATGTCAAACTCAATATTCAAAGCAAAGACATACCTACTTCTGAAGAGCGAACTCTACGACGCAAGTGAGTAAAAATAGATTAAAGACAGGTATAATAAATTTGATGAAATCTACGTAATTCATTGGATCGATCGAAATCGAGACCGATGTTGCTAACTGTTTGGAGTAATGTGGCACTTACGTCGGCGTCGCCATCTGCTCCGCCCTGGAGGCTATTTGCAACCGTGACTTCAACTCACATCGGAAAAAGTAATCGATTCCCAGAAATGTAATCAAAAACCGACTTCCACATGTGTGCACCAGTTTAGCAGTGAACTACTTAACTACGAGTAATTATAGCTCGACAGGACCTGCGTATAGTATCTCATTAAGTTTATCAAACCCTCTTGTTTCAGATTATTTTTATGAGATTGAAACAGCAAAGGAGCATGCAGTATACTTAATGGTAAGTGGTCACTACCGCCCATGGACATCTGAAAGCAACTTCACACAGAAAAAGAGTTCTATCTGAAGTCAATCAATCACAAATGCGTTGGTACAATAAACAAAAATATTTTCATACAGTAAAGGTAAATTTCATCTCTTCCCTTCTTGCCGCCATTAAATTTACCTAAAATATGCCTCCTTATTTTATTATGGTGTTCAGATTGGCGTACTGACTTCAATATTCGGTCCTTCGAACCGGATGTGAACTAGCAACCTAGGGATCATATCCAAGATACAAGAGTATCTTCAATTTTTATCTAAACCATAAACCCAGAACAGTGTTCTAACTTGACACCGTCTCATTTATAATAGGTACTCGTAAGTCAGATCGTAGCTACCGCATAATACAGGTATGAGGAGTCTTTTTCTTATAAATTATAAATTAAATGTAAAATAATTCAACAATGTAGTCAGTACTGCTAGATTATGCTTGTTACCTGCAAGCGCGGGCAGCGCGGCCAGCAGCAGCAGCAGCAGGCGGCCGCGCGTGACGTCACGCATGGCCGCGCATCCCCGCCGCGCCGCCGCTCGCGCCGTCGCCCGCACCGTGCTGCACTCTACTAGAGTGCGGTCAACACAACACTTCACTGCACGACCTGACAGATGTCTTAGCCTAAACGGTTCTGTGCTATCTAATCTATCTAACAGTTTGTTCACACCTCTCACCGTAGCAGTCAGAGTAGGTCTAGGAACGGTTTACCACCATAAAGTACTTCACAAATTTCTATGAGCACTATGTGTATGTTTCGCTTACTCTTGATTTGAAGGTCAATTTTATGACAAATTTTCGAGTCAAATCCTGCATCATGCGCATTCCCTCACTTGAAATAACTGCAACAATATAAAGTCATACGTCAAACACAGTAATTATACATTTTTATGCTAATGTGAAGTAACTAAGCAAATTAATAAGTAATCAAATAAAAGTAACATTTTGTCACATGACGTGAATCCGTGTCACTGTCGTGATCGCCAGCAGCGCCGCACGACACATTGAGTGCACCTCATACGGACACCATTAATTGTTTTATTGCCTAATAATGTTAAATCATTTCCGATAAGGAGTAACATTTAAAACTGTTTTATGACTTTGTTGTAACAGCTCATTCTAAGTCATAAAATGTAAAATACCACTCGTAAACTGTGAGAGAGTGAATAAATTCAATGATCTCTTACGGGCAAAATGACCATTCAGTTTAGACACATAAAATGTAGGTTAATTTATCTATATCATCTAACACGTTTTCAACACAATTCTAAAAATGTACAAATGCGGAACGTAAAAAACGAGTCGATATCGAAGACACAAATAGGGATCGGTAGGACATAAACGCACGGAATGTTTGTTTGCGCGCGGACAGCCCTGCGCGTGCGTACCACTGAATTTATAGACACGGTGACCCGACGATAAATATCATATCGATATGATCTTTATCGGTATTTGATATGAAAACTTTATAATAATATTATTGATGACCTGCTGGCTATGGACATCTTACAAACCAGAAAAATGTATCAGAATCCTATCAAATATTATTAACAGTTTCAAATATGTTTCCACACTTTAAAAACACGAAAATATCATTAATATTAAAATAGAATTACTAAAGAATGAGGTAAGTTGTAATGCCCTACGACAGCTATGTGCTGTCTCGAGATGGTCATCTCTCACATGCTTGCCAGCCCACAGGCTCGAAGCCTTTAAAACATGATAAATGAGCGAGCTGCGCGAACGCTCACGATACTCGTAGTTAACAAGCATTTTATTGTTCTGTCCTCATTCAGTCTTGTAAACACGGTAACTGTTTACGTAGCAAAACTTACGTTCCAAATGGTTTCTGCAGGTATGGCATACTAGTATGCAATGTAACATTTCCATGCCGTTAAATTGAATACACACAGACATGTTTCAAACAACAATAATCACCGACAATTAAGTTTTAACCAACTATTTTCGGAAACGCAATTAGATTTATTCGCGTAGAACAATGTGTGTTGGGTAAAATCGTAAATCAATTTATTTATGAGTATTCTCAAAATAGATCAGTTCCAACTTTGTAGGATTTTCGTCAGCCGCGGAGATATTTAACGCGTGCTTACGCTCAAAGTGTGTGCGTAACTCGCTAGTCGCAGCTAGTGATGTGGCGATTATCCGTACCAATGTCCGCGGATATCCGCGATACTTTTTTGCGGATCTCGAAAAGATTCTTTTTCATTATTAAATTTCATCACGCGTGTAAAATTCTAATTTTGTTTTAGTCACGCCCCTATGTCGAGTGAGTGAAAAGATAACATTTGTATCCGCGGATCTAAACACATATGATCCGTATTCCTTACTGAATGCGCGCATTTATTTTTTTATGATCCGGCACATCACTGGTCGCAACTACCCGACACGGCAGAGACTCGCTTTGATCTCGCTTGCGCCCCGCCCGCCGCCAGCCCACACGCTACCAACTACCAACAGGTGCTTACTTTAACCCACTGTACCTAGCACAACAAATAGTCTAATTCCTAACTAACAACGGACGTAAATGGGAATGATTCCATATTCTTACAGGGGACAACAACTATTATCGACTGTGGACAGTGAATACTAAAAAAACTTACGATTAGAATAAATATGTTACGTTTAAATATATTATGATCTATTCACCGTCAAAATACTTAAATGTTCTATAAACATTAACATTAATCGCGTTTCTTCGAAGTTCCCCTATTTGACTAATTCCTTTATAAGTGTGTACGTGACGTGGCGTGTCAGCTCTAGACCTTATAGCGGTCTACGCTGTGGCTATTTGTGCCCGCGATCGTAGGCCGCAAATAGCGCGCCCGGAATACCGCGCAAAGGTTAGCCGAGTCCTCCGGCCGTCGCATCTGCGTCTCCGCGGGTGTCCCTTCAACCTCTCGAAGGCTATGCCATCCCTATACCTCATTCACCATCATCATCGGCATCCTCGGCATGAAAACATCATCGCTCTACCACCATTAATTCATCCATATACCATCTGGGATTAGACTGCTATATATAGTGGAGAGCACACAACAACTATCAAGCCTTGAAACCTGGCCATATATCTGTTCCTCCGTGTCTATAGTATCTACAGATGTCGATTATTAATCAGCCTGTAAGAAACAGTGGCTACCCAATAACCTTTAGCTACCCTCATCTTAAAATATGTCATTACAAATACCAAAATATGTACCGAATAAAAATATGTAAATAAAATATTTTAAAATAAGGAAATACCTATAATATGGCAAAATTACAAGCGAAAGACATCTTAAAACAAACGATGCGAAAATATTTGCAATTGATATTACGCCTTAATTCCAAAATTGGAATTCCTCATTGCATTCTCGCTTCACCAATATTTAAATCTCTCTAAAGCATATGTGACAGTTCAATTAGGAGAAGTCGTCCGAAGCACGCCGTAATCCCCGCGGGCGCACCCCCAGACTTATCACACGTCTGTTACCTCTGATATATTTTAGTTACCTTACTATTATTATCGCAAATGGTGCCATGGCCCCATTAAGTTATTATTACATAATATACAAGAAACAACGAAAATGGTAGGAACGATTGCGAATAATAAAAAGCGCTGTGCTAGGGGGCACCAGTGCGTTCCATTGAAAATCCCGGAGTCCCCTGTAAGCGCTGAGGAAGGCCACCGAGGGGGTTTTATTGGGTAAAAATTGCACATATCCCGGAGTCTCTCCCAAGACTTCGATGTATCTTTTGAAGGCTCCCCCCCCCCCTGTCACCAAAAAAAGGTAATGGTTTGCTGCGTCCTCGACGGTTTAAACAGCAGTATCTTATAAATGTTTTCCTTCACATTCTATGTTATAGTTTTCTATTTGCAACAGAACAATGCGTCTCCCGTTGTTCACTACAAGAATAGATAGGGTATCTAACAGAAGAATTCCTGTGAGATTCTAAAGGATCCACCAGTAAAAAGACTGTCGCAGTTAAATTTATCACAATCACCTGTCTTTCACACGAATAGGTAAGTTGCGTAAAAGAAGTGTCAGACTGGAGACAACAACAATGTACGCAATAGACTATTAAAATATAATTCATAAATTGTCGCAATATTCTCCGCGCACGGCTTCTTAGCAGTAAAATTCGCCTCCTTGTATGAAATCTGCGTTACAAGAATCTGTTTTTTTCAGAATCAGCCGTAAATAAGTGATTCTTACTAGGTGAATGAAAATATATATATATATTTTTTATATTATCGAACCTGTTTTATACCATGAAAGAAAGCACTAAGCTTCAATTACTGTATCATGTTTAACAGCATTTCCCAAAAGTTGGGTTGCGTTTACACGTATCGAACTACTCCAATTTAATACGGTGCCGCAGGATTAACCCCGTAGGGGTTAATTTTCTTACAACAGTGAAATAGCTACCTCATTATTTGAAACCAGAAAGTCAATTACAAATTATAGTGCTTTTCATTCCTTATTTCATCATGTTCCAAGTTGATTTTACAAATAAGACGAAACAGGTGTTTCATCATTTATGACAAGAAAGCCAAATGCCTATTTTCATCGTTTTGAGGAGACGGGCAAGTTGCGTCTAACCCATTAGACCGATAAAATTGAAAGGCACACATAATATATATATCCCATCAAAAACAAATGTGAATAAAGTTCATTACTGCCTACTTGCCTACAAAAGAATTGAGATCTCAATAAGTATCAAGTTCAATATATTATTCTGAAATTTTAAGGTATAAGAATAGATAGTCTTTAAATAAATTTAAAATACAATTTGTTGTATTGCTACAATAAGAATATTTTCCACTTAATACATTATATAACTCTGGTAAATTTTATTAGATAATTTTTCACACAAAGCATTTATTTAATTTAGAATATAATTTAAGCTCAAAGTTTCACTTGGCTAGTTTTTACGTATATGAAACCTGTATGTTTCATTGTATTTGTCTAATCAACTAATCTTCATACATTAGTTACTGTATTTACATATAAAGTTGAGAAATTAAAAAATCAAAAAGTCAAATTGAAAAATCTGCTTGCAATTTCCAACGGTATTATTTCGAGCTCACTAATTATTATTAGCAAAGTTGGTGATACTATCCTATTAAAATAGCAAATAACAATGTTTGTATGTTTTTATTTTATCTCGTAAAACCCAAAAAGAAAGTAAACAATTGCTACGTTTTTTACCATTAGAATTTTATCAGTCTGTAACTATTAAATAATAAGTAAATAGATTATATTTTAAGTTGTAAGAATTTGTTGTTTTCAATATTTTTTTGCACACTATTACCAGCTGGAATCCAAATTTCAAGTTTGTAGGTCATCTGAAAATGGGTTAATTTTTTGATATATATGTCAGTCAGTGATGAGAATGGCGATTTTTGTATCTTAATATTTCAAGAACTGTTCAGGATACATTTATGAAATTTGAGATGCTAAGCAGTCTTAAAGGTTTCAATAAATATACCAAGTTTTATGCATCTAGCTTCAGAAGATTTTGAGTTATTAAGGGGTCAAATGGTTCAAGTAATATAGCATACGTTGCTGTGTTGTCAGGGAACTTGGCAACACGCTGCTGCGTATTTTGATTTCAGTGACCTTAACACAAAAAAAAAATACGAAAGTTCTGAAAAACAACATCTTTGGTGTTGATTTTAAATTTTCCCTCATTAATTGTAATTTTGGCCAATTGGACTTGACCTTTACATGAGAACAAAAACAGGCTGCTCGTTCAGACGGGAATCCATAGAAAAGTTCGGAACGCACATCGCGAGGCAGTGGCCGCCGATACCGTCACACGCGTATTTAGCTGGCTCTCTAAAGAACGCAAGCTTTCGCATGCTTCTCATTAATATTATTTATTGGCAAATTTGTAATGTGTAATACACTAAAATTCACAAACAGAGAGCGTGTGGTAATTCCGAGGCAATCGTGTGTCGCGGTCTTCCCGCCTCGATATCCGTCTTTGTTTAAAAATAGGTTTTTGATGTTTGCGCATCAAAGCCGCAACGCACTTCAGTTATTATTATTGATATTGAGACATTTCATTTACTTTCATTGTCAGCTGTTAAATGTAAGCTTTTCCTAGCATAGCATGTGTAGTCTGCCTCTGGTAAGACTACGCGCACTGGTAATACTGGTAATATTCCAATATTATTTTGCGTTCGTTTCCGGTGTCCATGGACAGCAGTGGTCACCTACATATCAAGTGGATCCCATGATCATTTGTTACTTTTATATAATAAAAAAATACAACACAAAATTTCTTGAATAACTAGATGGGTCAATTGAATTACTGATCTGTTTTTTCACATCGTAGTTTTGGTTACAAACTAATCGATTATTAAAAGTTAGGAAATATAAGTACTTTGAAACAACAGCAACATTACAAATTTAGCACAAATATTTACCGGTTACTAGCTATCTTATGTCAACAAAACAATCGTATTGGACAGCTACGAAATGCTGATAAGTAAAAGAAAACAAACTTCATTTTTAGAAAGGGAATAATTAGAATCAAAAAATTATTTCAGTAAATTAAATACAAAGTAAATTACATCACGCGCGAAACAGAAAGGGGCCTTTAGTTAAAAGGAGTTGATTCTTGAGGAGAAAGAGTGTCACGTTCAACTTTACAGCTTTTCATGCGTTTGTAAACCATAACGAATGTAAAGTATATTATAGCCATGAGAGTATTTTGGTCCGCATCCAAACCATCAAAACGATATTTTTACTAACAAAATAATTTCGCTTATCTACACATTCTACATTTCTCTATCGATTCTATAAAAATGATCACAAAACACTTTCATACTACTAACAATTTATTACGTTTATTATCATTTGAAAATACTAAGGTATGTTTATTATTGTTTACTTCAACTTAAAGCTTAGCGGCCCATCAAACAATCTCTACTGGTATAAACAATAGCTTATATTAATTTGCAATAACTTACCCTGTATATCATTATTTAACTGTCAACACAACATCGAAGGGCCGCGTAACGAAACATGGGACGCGCGCCGCTCACCGCACGAACTAACACATGCGTACGCGCAACTGTCACGCACTCGACTGTTCCTAAACTACGGACTCTATGGGACGAAAAGTCGAGCAGCGAGCTGATACGCAAACATTCCGCTAGATTTTTCTTTGTCAACATTTAAGCTGCGGTTCCACTGAGGCGGAGCGGAGCAGAGCGGAGAAGAGCTGTGCTGCGATTCACCAATCACATGGCTTGAAATCCACATCTCTTCTCCACTCCGCTTCAAAGGAAACAGCATTGGCGGAGAGGAGCGGAATTGTTTTAAATATCGGGAAAACAGGCTAGATTAGACTAGCGCCGAGAGATGAGCGACGCGGAGCGGAGAGGGGCGGGCGGAGACTAGCGCCGAAATCAGTGGAACCGCAGCTCCGCTCCACCCCGCTCCGTTTCAGTGGAAACGCATACCTCTTTTCACAGCTCAGCCCCGCTCCGCACCGCTCCACTCCGCCTCAGTGGAACCGCAGCCTTAAAACGACAAAGCCTTCACTTCACTTTATACTGTTACAACCCTTGTACAAGCTTATTCTGATTTAGTTAAAAAAAGTCACTGTAAAAGCCCAAACTACGGTAAAACCTAAGATTTAGCTTAATCTGCCCAATGCTGTATTAATGCTATAGGCTAGGGTGAAACGCTATAGGATTGGTTAGAACTTAAAATTTAAAACTATAGTAATTTTAAGCAGGCCACGCCCGCGAGTTTATAAAAGTAGTAAGCAATAGCACTAGAGTGCGATCGATTAACGCTAATATAGACTAAACAAAACATATTGCGTATTTGGTCTTAAACATTTTTCCTTCATTTTTTTACCAATAATAAATGAAATTATAAAATATGTGCTCTACGAGACTACGATCTACTTGTCTATGTTTCAATATTTACTGTATCTCTGAGGTAAAACCTAGAATTTACCAAATTAATGGTGGTAAAATTTTAAAGTTTGTAAATCATAGATTTAAAAATATAATAAGTATGAAAAGTTTGATACCTATTGTAATACTCGTAATATTACAATAGATATCAAACTTTTCATACTCGAGTAGTTAATGGTGTTCAACTACGAAATGAAAAATAAACAAATCTTTTTTTTCTCAGTTATTCTAAATGAAGTTTTGATTATCATGTGAACATTTTAAAGAGTAAGGAAATTATATAATTCGTTTGATTCGTCCTACAATGTTTATACATTATCTCAATTACGAGATAAGCAAATCGGTCGAAAATAATATGGAGAGGCTCTGACTAAAATTTGACTCTACAAATCCATCGGGGTCTCTTTTTTCAATGATCTGTCGTAACAACAAGAACATTTTCAAGCTATAAACTGTAAAGCAGTCAAGTCAAGCCTGTCGTAAAAACACTCTCTGTAGAAGTGGCTTAAAAATAGTAACTAGTCTCAGCATGACCGTAACAAACGCAAATTAATGTGATATTGATCGATGAGTAAAGTTATAAAATCTTATTATTTGTAATAGTAAACGCTATCGGATAAATACTTTAATTATTGAGAAGTTAATTAGGAAACCACAAAAACACTCTAATTTAATTTAAAAAAAAACTGATAAGGGCTTCGGCTCCGCTGCCCCGACAGCTGCGCCCGGCGCCCCGCGCCCGGCGCCCGCCGCTGACAGCCTCGACAAACAACAGCTGGTGTCAGAGGAACGTTTTAGAAACGGCTTAACCTAAAGTTCCTTGGACACATATTAAAAATATACAGCTTCATTTTTTGCATTCTATACTTAATGATTTAAATCTAATGCATACAATATTTACATGGTGATGAACTTTATGACAGCTTCATTACTAATATTCTGCTTTAGCTTTTAATAGGTACAACTTTGTGACATGTTACAAAATAATGTTAGCTACATACATCCCTTTGTTATTACTCCCATCTCCTTTGTAATATTTGAGATAAAGTATGTGTAGCCATGTTAATATACAATTCGGCAAACCATATGCTTCTAATAATATACCTTTATTTATGTTTAAAAAAAGTAATTTCTATTAATAGACTGTATCTAGTCCCTTGTTATGACTTTGTTTTTTTTTTATCTGATGGTGAGTGGCCACTGCCGCCCATTGGCATCTGTAAGCAACTTCATACAGAACAGAGTTTCTATCTAAAGTCAATCACAGATGCGTTGCTAGTCCCGTGGACTAAGATGGTCGCCTCATATATAAGTGAGCCGGCAACCGTACCCAGCGAAACTCAAGAATTGCTTCACGTTAGAAATAAGTGTGGCAGTGGTACTTCCCCGGTAAAACTACACTGCTTCTACCACCTGGACATACCTACATATCAACAAGTTTGGCTACAGGTGTAGGCTACTAGATTGTTTTAATTTCATTCATACTTTATTTACCTGTGTGTATGTATTACTTTATTGCAGGATAATGGTATATTGCTTGCTTCAACAAAAAAACATGTGCGTTGAAAATTAAAGCAACGGCTCCCATGGCTCCACAGATTAGATTTATTTATTTGTTTTACGCTTGTTGCCATCAGCGAGGGGCAGCGGGGTCGCGCCGGGCCGCGGGACTGCAACACAATGCTCGAGATCATATTTTATGTAAATAAGCCCTAAAACCCGCCGCGATTCAATTATAAATCCAAATTCGTATTTTACCCTTTAGAATGTAATATACATATTAGATTATGGTTTAATTTTTTATGTATGATTGCCTTTGTCTAATTGACCAGTTGGGTTAACTGACTTCCCAGGATAGAGATTTGCAATTCTTCCGCAGTGAACTAATATGATAATATTTTAATATGTTACGGGTACTCACGATATGCGGTTTTTGAATTTCTTTTTGCCGATATTTCGACCCAGTTACA
>DWPF01000031.1:0-18398 GCA_018251575.1 Cecropterus bathyllus | reverse complement strand
ATAGTGCCATTCGAAAGCATCCAAAGGAATTAAGAAGCCATAACACGAATAACATCTATTCGTAATATCATCAGATTTAAATAATGACTTGTTCGACGTGTGTGAGTTGGCGCAAAGAACTTGCTTCCACTGTTTATAACTTTTACGAGCTCTAATAGCGCATAATACGCACCTCTTGACTCACAACGCACTGGGTTAAGTTATTGGTGCCATCTTGGTATCAACGCTACGTGTAGTTATTGACGTGACAGCCATGATCTTAGTATGAGTTAGAATGAGTGGTTTAACTTGGGTTGGAGATATTTCTGAAATTTGATCATTAATTTTTTTTTTTTTTGCAAATTAAAGTACATAATGAGATATATTTTGGTTGCAATTCATATTGCAACGAATTTATTTTAACGATATTTCTCATTCTAAGATCGCTAATTTATCATCCGCATAAAAATGTCTTCCTTCATTTTAATTATTTCAAAATATGAAAGTTAACTTGGCAGTCGTCGTACATACATTGTACAGTGTGACATTGCTTAAATTATATTTGCGATACTTACAAGTGCTCATTTATATATTATGATAAATTGTGCCCGCGATTCCACCCGTGTTAAATAGGTATAACTAATATAAAAAAAAATATACCTTCAACAATTACAAATATAACTGACATAAACACATATAATTACAATTACCATATATATAATCAGAGCAAAAGATGACTAGGTTTTTAATTTGGTTTAAATTTTAAAATTAATAGAACTTCTTTTGTCACGGCATAAAGTGGCCAATTTTTCTTTGAAGAAAATACTGTCTAACTCCATTAAATGTACTTTAACACGAAACTGATTTTAAATACACGGTTCCTATAGGATAAAATTGTTATCTTATCTCATAGGAACAATTAGCAGTATGTATTCACTGACCCCGAAGCTGCCACTATGAAAAAAACATATCTGTGCCCAACCTATCTCGGTTGGAAATTTCATACATATCTGTTCAGTCATTTTGGCGTGAGTAACTTATCTCCTGGATATATGTTTATTACCATATTACAACCATGTTCAATCTTTATGAAAGTAAGATAACAATAGAAATAGAATGTATGTGACATTAGTTACATTTTGGGTGACTTTCCCACCCAGAATGTAACTAATGTCACATACAATGCAAAATGTAACTGTGTAATTGAAGCTTTATTTTAACGACTCTATTGTTTCCTATTGCAAGCTTCGCCTTGCAAGCCGTTACTGAGACCTCGCTCAGAAACTAATTCATTAGTCAAGTCCAGAAACAAAAATCTATCTCCCAAACAGGCTCGTGTTAAATTCGCATGTCTCGCAGTCTTTAAGGCCGAAGCTAATAGCTCAGACGTGACTATATATGTTCGGATCTCGGACGTTAATCTCAGAACCCTTAACCAACCCGACTTAATGTGTTGCAGATTCTATACCATTGCCGCGTTTATGGCTCCACATTTTGCCCAAAGCTTTTAAACCGCCATTACGCCTCGATAGAGTTCTTTGTACGAGGTTTGATGTACGATGGCAGTTTTAGCTTCTACGACATCTATGACCAATACCTACTTCGCTTGGTATTAAACCTCTTAGTACAAAAATATAAAATACTAGCTGACCCGGCCAACGTTGTTTTGCCATATAAATTATTTCTAGGTAATTTGGAAAATTAAAAAAAAAAGTTCAAAAATTTAAAAAAAATTTAAAGGTGAACTACCCTTATCAAATATATCATATTTGATAAGGGTAGTGATAGGGATTGTGATAAATAGATAGTAGCCGATTCTCAGACCTACTGAATAAGCATATAAAATTTGGTAAAAATCTGTAAAACCGTTACGGAGGAGTAAGGTAACTAACTTTGTGACACGAGAATTTTATATATAAGATGTCATGAGTATAAACATTCCCAAACATCGTGTTTTCTCTACTAGTAGTAAGCGATTATATTCTAATTAGAATATTAAGTAATAATACAAATAAAATAAAATTTAAATTTAAAAATCCCTCAACACTATAAAAATATGTGAGCAAACATTTAAAAAGTCAAAAATAATGACTATAGATGAGCCATCAAATTCGAGCGAAAAACAGCTATATAAGTATAAAAATATAACATTTGCTCGTTAAATTGTGCTACGTCGCGATGGAGGGGTACCGCTTAACTATGTCAGACTCTTCATTCGATTGACTATCTATTTATTTACTACATTTTAATTGTTAAGCCTGTGAAAGTGAGGATTATGCAATTATATTTTGGATCTAGTATCTAAACTTAACAGTACCCCGCCGCAATATTGAAACACAATTTTAATAATATTTTAATAATATTTGATTTTACATCACCACTTTCGCCGTCCACATCTAGTAACTGACTAAACCGATTTTGATAAAACATGCTTAAGAACCAGCACCCGGAAACCTGCTGACCAACCAAGAAAAAAATCGCATCCAAATCGGTTCACCCGTTTAGGAGCTACGTGTCCACAGTCAGACACACAGACAGACAGATATAGCAGTCAAACTTATAACACCCCTTTGCATCGGGGGTTAAAAATATAATGCACTCAATTAACAAAGAACATTTTGTAAAGTTCGAGGTGCATGAAGCATCATACTCAAAAATCGGTGCGTCAAGCAATACAGCTACTTAGCGATATCATTGATTTAGGACCCAATGAAGCTAGTTAGGACGACGGGAAGTCTTCAATTACAATTAATACGTCTCCTTTAATTTGCACTGCTATGAACATTATATTCATACGTTTTGTGCAAGCTAAGGCTCCTAACGCACTACAGTCCGTTGCTACGAGTAAGGTTAGTTGTTAAGCCAGTTTTTATTCACTATATATAATAATTATAAGTTGATAACTTGAGCATCTTCGCCATCCGTCACGCGCAATGTGTGGTACGATGCTGAAATTCCAAGCACAATTTCTTGTTTAACTTTTTTTGACATCTTTTTTCTTTGTAAAAAACACAATGTCGTGATGAATTTATAGAATACTATGTTAGTGCGCTCTTTTCTCAGCATATACGCTTCTATGATACGATTGTGTTTTAAATGGTATAAAACAGGCCTAACTGTTTAGGTATGAGTAACATCCGGCAAGAGGACATCTGTCCAATCTACTTTACGAATTATCGCCAGTTGATGTCATCCTCGATCATTGTATCTTTATTGCACTTATCGCGTTTATTATCTGTTATTTGTTAATTCTCGCTCCCTCCGCCTTTGAAATATCTTTACAGTTTACAAATATGGGAGACACTATAGATACGATCGGGCGTGATTTGCGTTCTTCGTTCGTCTATAAACATTCGCAGATTGCCTCAAAGTATTTTTATTGTAATTGCTTTGGATATTCATTACATTACTATGCATTCTGAATTCATTTTTGGAAAGCGAATAATTTTTATTTTGAACCTGAATGTATTCATATTTTGAAATATATTAATGTGTCCGGAACATAACGATATATTCCGCGAAGCTGCAGACAAATTAATAGACTCCAATAGAAATAGTAAACTAATAACCGATACATTAATAATGTCCAAAAGTAGCACTCGAGCGGATGATACATTAAGAGCTTGAATGAATTCAGTTTTTAAATGGAATATACGTATGGAATTTCCGTTATAATTACTTAGTAGCACGCTTCGATATCGAGTTGGCGCCACGGGCAAGATTTACACCACAACTATTAGTTATTCACTAGCATCTTTTGCCCGCCCGTATATTTCTCGTTCATTTCGAATTATGTAAATGGGATTTACGAAATGACCAGTTAAATATTATTCGTTCGATCTATGAGGGAACTGTTATAAGCAAATTTGATTTATCGTTTAGCTGTATGTATTTGAATCACGTTTGTGTTGTGTGGAGAATGTGTTTTTGAATCGATATACATCGATATTTATAGCGACGTAAATTATTTTAATTTACTTCTATTATACTCTGATATCTTATAAGTGAAGTCTTTCAAGAATATTGACGAAATTGTTGAAAGTCTAGCCAAAGTTATGGTTTGTTTTCAGCAATTTATAATTGCTGAAAACAAACCATAACTTTGGCTAGAATAGTAACTGTTTCAAAAGAATAATGTTACAATTTAAAAGTAGACTGTTTCGTTAACAATTTAGTGTGACGGCGATGCCTACTGCGTCCATCCGACAGGCGATGGATCCGGGACGGGCGATGTTCCTTATTGCCGTCGTTTGTTCTCGAATTTATTGGACACGAAGTAACGGTCGCGCCTCGCGGCCCTTCGGTGTTCTCGGTGTCTGCCAATCTGCCACCATGCTATATTACTATTATGATCCTACCGTGTGAACCTTGAACATGTTCATATTGGCGTGTATGTTTACTTGTTTCTGCATTCTGGAACTGACTCTTTTCCTGACTCTTTGTTCAACGTTGCTTTACTATGGAAACTGGTTAAGATCCATACTAATCGGGTTTGGCTCGCCCTCAGTTATAATGCTTCTTGAATGGGATTTTTAGATTATTCATACATTGAATTCAAACCTGAGGCTTTACTTGTTATCGGCGTAGATAGCTAATAAGTCATATTTATAGCACGACGGAGGACCCACGTTGTAATAGTTAAAAATATCAAATCTATCAACCTCCGTAAATCCCAAAATTCCAATAATAGTCTGTAGGATATTGTGGTTTCTCTTAACGTTTAAATATAATTTCTCAGTATACTCATTGCATAATTCAAGTTTCTTGTGAATGCACAAGTATTTTACTTATCCGACTCTTTGAGTTATTTATAAACGTCACCATGCATTTGCAACAAATGTAGCAACAGCGATATGCCACCACTTTCTACTGTCACGATAGTATTTATTCATTCTGTAATAAAAGTAATATTTTCTATGCGATAAATGAAGTAGCTTCAACTACTAATATGGTGATACTTTGTATTAAAATAATCCAAGGAACAATTATCATTATTTCTGTCTAAGTCTAAGTCTTTTAAGTAAATAGAATATTGATTAAAATTGGCTATATTAAGAAAATCTTTAGTATGAATCCTGTAAGTTTAAGAACCTGTGGTTCAGTTCAGAATCGCCGACGTCATAACATTATTTTTCAAAACAAATTTACAAACAAATGGCTTACTTAGTTACAGTCCCTTCATTATTCAAGTACACGATAGAGCAATGAATGTGTACTAACTAGCGGTGGCGGTGTTATAAATGACGGCCGATACTATCGACCCGGACTTGTCAATCATTTTGGTTGCATACCAGACGAATTCAAGCCAATACGACCATTTGACACTCCATTTGGTCTTACTTTCGTTGAATTAGAGCTTAAAGTTGTTGTGGAGGAGTACAATGTTGTTGCACGTTAGATACGCTCATCCATCATTCACGAAGCGGGCGCGTAACGAGGCTTTATTCGAGCCGAGGATGCGTTCGCGACCGTTTTTACACCCTCCCGCGCTCTTATTGATGGATCACGAACTTGTATTAGCTTATCTCTAACAAATATACATCTTGATCAACGTCTGTCTACATTTAAGGTTCTATAACCTCCAACAACTATCAGTATTTCTATTTATAGCGTTTTAGCATCTCGTAATGGTCGCCTATTCATTCCTCTAAATGGACATTATTATTTATTCCTTCTTTTCAATGTGTATGGTGGGAAGTTGAAAGCTTCGAGCGGCGATCAGATGGGGACTTCGCATAATTGAATAACTAATGTGTCTGGACTCCCCACGTAATAGGTACGCTAGTCTGCTCCCGTGGAGAAATCACCCTAACGATCGGCAGATTGTATCGTGTCTTGACGTTTCAATACGGCACGTATCAATCGGACGGCTGACACGCAGTCAAGCAAACTAAAGGTCAATGCGTTTGCTCGTTCCGGAATAAACCGTATTATTACACTCGGAAATACTAAATTGCCTATGTTTGGTGTATTGCATGCATAGGACAGCTCAGGCGATTCAGTAATTTCAAACTAACTTAGCGTTTATACTGGTTTTATAAAGGCTGAACTTTCGTGCTTTCAGCAATTCCATAGTTATTTTTTAAAGTGTGAGTCTAAAAATATTACAATTGATTATTTTCTTAAACATTCGGTGGTGAGAAGGATTGGAAGACACACTCTTCTAATTCTGAAGTAGTCACTACTGCTTCTAGTCAGTGGTTCTTCCTAGAATTTATTAGTCTAAAACTTAGACATATCTATTGACTTTACACAATTATCTATTTTTATACGATTACCTGACATAGGTACTATTCGTCATTGTTCATTGCAATTGCAAATAGAATTCGTTCTAAACATATAGGTTAATCGAATAGTACTTATGTCAGGTAATCGTATAAAAAAGACAGTTAAATACAAGTCAATGATCCCTGTTAGGTTATGTTACCCATTAATATTGCACTTCTGGTTTTGTGTCCTGTCGGACTACGGTATACTATAGTTCATTATACTAACTAAATGGATTTTAGCACCGTCGTTTCAGGCTGTTCGTCTTTCTAGACCTTGACACGTGTTTCTGAATGATGTTCTGTTTTAACGGTGAAGAAATATCGTTCGATCGTTAAAGACATACTGAAAGATCTCCACAGTATTCTCAAAGATAAGTTAAGTGTACCAATCTCTAGTGTCCAGTGGATCATGACTAACAGTTGCTCAACACGAGAAAAGGTTTGTTTAATTACGTAAAACTAGTAACATTGTTAAAAATATAAATACAAAAAACCCGACTACTCCCAACTATTTATTGTTCATAATAGCATACATATTTAATTAAACTCTCTATATGATTTTTCGTCAAAATAGTCAAGTAAGTAAAAGTCTTTTGACATAAGTAGAACGGTCTATTTACTAGGTATCATTTGATACCCATATTGTGGTGATAATAAAAACGTCCCACCCCCTTTTCACTCGCATGCGCCTTTTTTACTTGCAGGCGCCTTTTTTCTAAATTATATAGTCTGTGTCACTGCAAACTGAGACGATTCTAATGATATGTCATACACGTCACATGTCACAATGCCATTAGGGCTGTAGCGCGTGCCAAAGAAATGGACACACATATATACATACATACGCTCGAAAAACATAACCCTTCTTCTGATGCAGTCGGGTAATATTAGGCGATATCTACTTACTAATAGGTAAGAGTGACACAAACGCTTTATCCACGTTGCGTCATTGTCTACCTGCAGCACCAGCTCAATTCACGGAATGCGGAGAGCGTCAAATGTTCGCTCGTGAGCGGTGGCTGTGCGCAGATGGTATCTGCTTTCTTCCGCGGATTCACTTTTGAGCGTGCTTATGCATTGGCAGTTTAGGTATGCTGGTTTCGTGCTTACCGTGGGGACGATGTTTGAGTTACGTTTCATGTTTTTCAAATGTAACCATATTCCGAATCGAAATGATTTTTTCGAAATGATGGTAGTAAGGAGTTGATACTCATTAATATACTGTAGTAAATAACCGATCCACATAACGTAACAAATGTACTATTTACTAATAAATATTCCTATACAGATAACTCCTTTAATTATGTTTTAATTGTTATAAACATAAGTAAGTAATTTAGTAAGTAACAATACATTTGACTTCGTTTTATTGTTATTAACAGCGATAAAGACAATCAATTTAATTGCTACACGAAGCTTATCGCCACACATAATGAAGATTCATACGGAACGAGAAAAGAGTGACAGTGATACCGTAATTAGAATGAAATAATTAAATAGTAAAATTATAAATTGATGCTAATATTTTGTGAATAATCAATTACTTAAACTGTTTCCGACTTGTTCATTAGTATTTAAAATATCACACATTGTATTTGTCTACAATATGATATTGTTCAGCTACAAAATGAAATAAGCTCTTAAGCAAACAATTGTCGAAGATCGAAGCCAATCATGCCGCTGTCAAATTAAGAGTTAAACGCTAAATGACACGAGAGGCCGTCATGATTATACAATTGAATGCGTTCGTTAATGATCTTTTTTATTTTATCCGAACATTCGACCATCGTATCGTGGTCATGTGGCGGTGTTCCTTTTGTGTTGGCGCCGCGTCCCGATATAAGAGTTCTCTATTGTCTGTAGTTTTCGTCTATAACTCATCTCTTATATGTTTAACGTTTAAAGTGTCCGGTAACATCACACTGACGGGTTATGTCGTCTTCTAATAAATTCTTGTAAAACACTTTTTCTTAAACTAAGAAACATGTTTATGTTCAAATTTAAGCTCTGCATCAAATTCGTAAAGTTAACCTCTATAGCGAAATAGTATAAAAATAGTATAAAAAATACAGTCGAATTGAGAATCTCCTTCTTTTTTGAAGTCGGTTAAAAATTTAAAGCGTGTAATAATGATGCTGTAAAACAGTGTGCACCTGCAAATGTTTCATTACAAGTCATTTTAAGTACGAAATATATTCTAATAGTAGTTTTAAATGCGAATTAAATTACGAACTTACATAGATTTTATCATCATTATTGATTCCCTCGCCGTCTTTGGAACGTATGTCGAAAACTTAATCTTCACTATACTTCTCGTCTGTTTTGATTGCAAATTTTCCGGCGATAGATTTGATATTACTAGCGTCGGTAATGTGCATACCGCGGTGCATATAAATGATTTGGGGTTCAAAATTGACTTTAAGATGTACGTAACAAGTGATGTAACATTTACGGTCAGTGTAATCTCTGTGTTTTATGTCCATACGGATGCCACTGGGAGATGATTAATGACTTCACCGACGGCGATAGTAGGACGGGCGCGCCCGATGGACGGACTGACAATATTGTCTCATTTATTGCTAATGATCTATTGAATATTAGCTATCTGCCGTACACGCTATTTTGCTTATGCAATGTTACAGACTTTCTAATATAAATATAGGATGGTTAAGATTTTAATAAACTCTTGTCTTATTAAAGGTTGCTTTACTATTTATGAAAGCGTTACCTGGGACAGATGTTATTGTTAATTGTTTATTTTTATCTTATATAATTTTGTACGAGTTCCTAGAACAACTAAGTAGGTATACAATATTTATTATAATTTTACATGCTTTATTGGATTTGCAATTACTATGCTTATTAATAAAATGGGATTCAATCTTATTTCTGTGTTATTATATGCCTAAGTTATTATACGCTTAAGCATTGATAATTTTCCAACAAATTACAGATTAGATACACATTATTGAGACACACAAGAAATAGGTGAGCTAATTTTACAATAACTTAACTTCTAACAGGTCAATGATATAGAGACTATGAATAAAATATAAATACCTAGATAGTCATAGCTGAATGTAGGTTGCTTACTATAATATACCTACAATCAAAATATAAATTCACATTAAAATAGTGAGTTTAAACTGTTGATCACAAACCTACCTTAAACACACGTTATGTGCAGAACGTGTTATTTTACAAAAAATATACTGTTACAACGTGCCACGAAATTGCTGTGATTTGGATTTGAACCATCGATATCTCACCACGCGATCGTTCCAAATTGCTCAATAATATGCTCAGTGTTGGTTCTATTGATGCTATTGTTCTTTGCTGAGTTATTATTTAAAACTTATTGACTTTCACTAAGTAACAAAGAATTACCTAACGTATTTTTGTAATGGACGAAAACTAAACGTCACACATTCCATTTTTGTTTAAGCTCCAAGGCCATTCGCTTGCATGTATTACTCATTAGCAGTTAATCTTAAAAGTATTTTCTATAAAAAATTGCAAGTATTTTTCTCATCAACAATGTTCAAGAGAAGCTCTACTCTACATTGCAAACGTTAAAAGATAATTTGCTTTGTCAAAAACTTTATCGTCTAGACGTACTCGTAAATATAATTCATTAAAAATGTGCTCAGTTGCGTTGCGGTCTTTCGTTGATATATTTTTTTTGTTTCTCAGAAACAGATAACGCGCTTGAACCGTTCAGTCGTGACGGCCTCTTATAAATAATTTACGCGTCCGTATCCATCCAGATATTGAGTGTTTCGACTAAAAATTTATGACTAACGCACAGATAAAAGTGCATCGTGGACGAACTTTCGAAGATAAGTGTATTTCTCAAATGGTGTTGAGTGAGCTGTTTCGTTGATAACTTATGTTTTATCTGTTCCCCTTGATAAGCGGACGTTTCTTTATTGGTAATAAACGAATATGTTTTATTGGCCATGTAAAGTTATGATGTTTCTAATTTCTCCGTCTTCGACTCAATATCTACTATTACTATCATCAATAACATTCCACGTATAATATTTGCACGATGCACTATTTCGCTAACCTCCATCTGGAATTAATTTCATCGGTCGTCGGTCGGCTGCGAGCGAACCGTAATTATCGTGGCATCGATTCTGTGCGCCCAGTAATGAAGATATCGCCCCATCTTCTTTATTGCAATAATGAAATATAGAAATAGTTGGAGCGGTAAAGATTTACTGCTCTCGGCCACATATCGCAAACGGCAGGAAGTGTGCTCGTTGTGTGTTATCTAAGGAATCCTGTTATAGGCTCTAAGAACACATACAATACCACTGTCAATGTGCTACGGACACAGAAAAAAGGGAATGGGACTACAGTTGTTCTTTTGTTTCGGTCCTGTTCTTCTTAAGTAACAATGACTTATTCATTATCTACTTTAAGCGTAGAGGTTTTGTAAGGTCCTGCATTGATGTACTCGTACCATTGAGATATAATATTTGAAACTTGATTGTATGTTTTAACTTTTTTGTAATAGTTTTGTTTGCATTGTTAGTTGCTTTTTATTACTTATTCAAATTGATCTTAACTTTTGTTATAAGCTCATGTCTAATTGAGACAGACAGAGTTGTACTTGTGTTACTTTAACGTGACCCATTTCTTTTGTACTTTACTTAGTTCCGTTCGCGTGTTTTCTTACAATTGGGCGTAGGCTGTTCACCGTAGACAGCGGACGTGCATAAATAATCGTCCGTAATCACTTTTTATCGTCGCGATACACTATTTAAGAGATTGTTGATCTCGATTGGCGTGAAGTATGTCATCCAATAAGGCTCGGTCCTCGAAATTCGATGATTTGTTGGGATTCACTCTTTCACTGACTGTATTGCTTATTACACTTTTGTCGACTGATTGTTATTATTTCGTCTGTATATTTCGTTAATCGTTTTAAATTAATCCGTACTAATTCTATGTCGTATCATTATTTTTTATTACTTTCTTTAAGAATATCTCTCACCTTTTTATATATCCCGTTTAGTTTTGTAATATTTACGTGTGATTGATAGGCTATGATTTTAATCTAATAATATTGTCCGTGGTGAAAGCGTACATTAAATGTACCCTTATAGTTCATTGACAAAGATTTTTTATGTCACGTCTGACAATGTCATAATTGATGTTAATTGGTAACAGTCCCATAGACACCTGACATTAAAATTAGGTAAAATTGGAGATGCAGTTGATGCACGGTTAACCGCGCATATATTCTTTCCTTCTCGGAACTGAATTGGTACGCCTTATGTAAGCTTTGCTTCCTAAACCACACACTAAGCAGAACATAGCAAATATTGATTTACGAATATGAGATAAAAATAAGTTCGTACCTTCGGAGTTTAAGAGTTAGACCAGACCACGTAAATTAGGTTTTACCACCTTTTAATGTTTTATCTTGTTTGTTTCAGGAACTATTATCGCCGTATACAAACACCGACGTGTAAAGGTCACTTAATATAAATGTAAGTTTCCATACATAGATATACGTACGTAGCATGATTTTAATTACATTTCTTCATTTCTCATTCATAACTTTATTTTCCATCCATGAGCTCTTTGAGGTACACTGTTAATAATTAATTATTAAATTTAAAGGAGGGTAACGTTTTTCGAGCGTATATACATATGTAAGCATGTAAGTAGGTATGTATGTATTTATGTATGTATGTATGTATATATGTATGTATGTATGTATGTATGTATGTATGTATGTATGTATGTATGTTGACGATCCACGTGGTGGAGCAGTCGGACATCTGAATGATGAGTTTAGATTCTTGTTCTGGGTCTGGGTGTTTGTGTATTCGTCTTTGTGTGTCCATGGCATCCACGATTCAGGAGAAAATCCTACTGTAGGGCAGGGCTATGAGTGTAGAAAGCGTTTATGTGTATTTGGAGATTCACACCCATTACTAACATTAGGCAGTTCTTGAGTTTCGAAGGGTTTGGTTGCCAGTTCACTTTCATATGAAGGATCCTCTTAGTCCTCGGGAATAGCAACGCATCTATGATTAACTTCAGATAGAACCCTTTTTATATATGAAGTTGCCTAGAGATGTCTATTGGCGACAGTAACCACTTACCATCAGGTGGATCAATCTTAAAAAAAATAGTTTGAGGTTTTTTCCGCGAACGTTGAACGTTTATCTATATGGAAATATTTTAAAGCTTTAAGCTGTCATAAAAGCTTAACAAAACGGATACTTGGACGGCTGTATTTCGTAAATTCAGAGACATTTAGTAGGAGCGTTGCCTGCATTACCGTAGCAACATACTACGGCGTAGTTTGATCTACGTTTATTAGATCTACGTAACTGAAAGAACCTACGAAGGTTATATAAGATTATGACAGGCAAGTCTTTATAAGTTTGTGAAAGTTGTTTGATATTCATAAACAGTATCAATGTCGGGAAATGCTACTAACTTACTGAATTAGTAAACTCTCGGTGTTATAGTTTGAAATATTTTCTATAAGATATATATAAGTTCTCGTCTTTCTTTATAATATGGAAGTAACAAACAGGCAAACACCTGTTGACATTTGTAATCTACCCCAGATTAGATCAGTCTTACCTGAGGTTAACCACAGTTGAGTTGCTTTCCCTAAGGACTAAGTTGTAGGGCCTCGGTTAAGTATGTCTCCCTTACCACACCCTTCCGACCAGAACACAGCTGAAATTACTGCTGTTATTTGTCAGAAATAGATGTGGTTTAAATGATGTGGTAAGGTATACACCTGATGTAAAAAGTGAAAAAAGGCTCAGAATGAATATTTGCCGATAAAGTCCGATTATATGGCAATACGTTGTACAAGTAAATATAATTTGAATTTATTCCAAAAGTAAAATATTTTTTATATCAAATCTATCCATCAGTGTTTTAAAACTACTATTGGACAAAGTCGACATAAAAAGGTTTTAGGCAGTATTCGCCACGCTTGGTATGCGGGATGTTGACCGCAGTGGGTATTTTGTAAAAAAAGCAGGTCAAATATGGGTTGAACTGATCATCTGATGGAAATCAATAGACGCGACGTTAAATATTAAAATCTATTTAATTTGATTTTTTTCTTTGAGTTTGATATTTATATTATTATATATCGCCGTTTTTTGATAACAATACTTGAACAATATGTAGACAATACATTTGAATTTGCTTTGTACCATGGTTTTTCATGCGGTTTCTACACTCATAGCCAGAGCCGTCTTAGACTGTGCTGGGGCCCTTGGGCACACAAGAATTTGGGGCCCTTTTGGAATGTAAAGAAAGTGAAATACATTTTTTTACTGTGATCTGCTTTATTATGGGTAATCTAATCTAATATAATTAATGATATTAGTATGATGCGAAATTACGGTAATAGTTTCTTTCGAGATTTCTGTTGAGCAAAATCTTCTATTAAATCCTCGAACTCAGTTTCCTGAAGAATATCACTTTCTATGCTCATAATTGACAAATTATTTAGTCGTTCTTGTAGCATTGATGTTCGCAATTCATTTTTAATTCTCTTAAGCTGCGAAAATGAGCGCTCCCCACTACAATTGGTAACCATTAGGCAAAGGAATATTCTTGTAGCAACTTCAACATTTGGAAAAGTTTCTTCTAATTTATCAGTCTTTATTAAGTTAAGTAAGACTGAGATATTTAAATCCGCTGATGGCTTTGCTATATTTTTTAAATATTGGCTTAAATGAAAACATTCTGTTTTGAGCTCATATGCATTAATGTCTTCGTGATAAAATTCTGCAAATTCGTTGCATTTTTTGGTCAATTCGTCAGATTCGATTGTTGTTAACTGACAAAGAAAACTAAATCGATTATCAATTTCTTTGTATGCTGCCGAACGTTTTTTTAAATGTGTAATTAATGTGTCAATTATGGGAATGAAAGTATCTACACGAAACTTTTCCTTGCCTCTCAACTGGAGAGTCTCTGATGATGATGGTCCTTCAAAAAAAGTGAGGCGTGAGCTGCGAATTCTTTTTCTTTCAAATTTATCTTTGTAATCAGCACCTGGATTTTTTTCTTTAGCAGCCGTTTCATAATGATCAAAATTATTGCGTGCGTTATTAACATAACTGATCAGAGATTCGTAAAGTTTTGTCACAACGTCCATAGTCATAGTGCTATTCTGTAAACTTAGACTTGTTTTATTCATAATTCCCAAAATATCATTCCATATTTCCGTCAGTAGAGCAGTCTCAAATTTTTCCATTTTTTTTACTAAGCTTTGGGCTTCGTTTCTAGTGTCTCCTGGTTGATTGATGTCACTTGCGATGAAGGATAATGCTTCAGAAATATTTAAATAACCATTTTGCAAAGCATTAATAGCATTGGCATGTGCGGACCATCTGGTTTGCGAAAGGGACTTCAGGACTCTATTTACACCTAAATGCTCTGTCAAAATTTGCCAGCGTTTGGTCGAAGCTGAGAAAAAATTATACAATTTTTGAACAAATTGAAAGAATGCTACTACTTCAGTAATGCATTCAACAGCTTGAACACCCACTAAATTAAGCGAATGTGCCGCACATGGAACGTAAATTGCATATTCGCATACTTCTTTTATTCTAGACTGGACACCAGAGTACTTTCCAGACATATTTGACGCATTGTCGTAGCTCTGTCCGCGGCAATCTTTTATGGGGATATCAAAGCTTTCAAAAAAGTTTAAAATGGTATCTGCTATATATTGCGCATCATGTCCATCCATAGGCAAAAATTGCAAAAATCTCTGAATAGGCTGTCCATCTTTTACGTATCTAACGATGAAAGTGAGCTGGTCAACATGGGACAGATCAGGCGTAGAATCTACGCTAATAGAGTAATATTTCGCTGATTTCAGTTCGTTGACTATTGTTTTTAAAACTCGCTGTCCCATTAAATTAATAAATTCGTTACAAATATTTGCAGATAAATATGATACACTTCCTTTTCCACGATTTCCGCAGTTTTGTATGTGATTAGCAAGAAAAGGATCAAATTCACTAATCAGTTCTAAGCATCCCAAATAATTTCCATTATTTTGCGATCTAAGTATCTCATTATCACCACGAAAAGCAAGACCTCTTGAAGCTAAAAATTTTACTACTGCAACAACCCTCCTAAGGACATTTTTCCAATAGCTAATTTCTGTATTATATTGGTACAACAACTCACTATCAATTCGTCCAGTAATTTTCATTCTTGTGACATAATTCATCATAGATTGCCTGTGTTGCAAACTGTTCTCATGCTCCATCAATAAGTTACTTATATGCTTCCAATCCTTATATCCATTTGGAGAACTCAAATTATTACCAATAGTGGTATTAAAGAGACGGCAGCAATAACAGTACACAGATTTCTTTGTTGGAGAATAAAGAAGCCATTTTCTGTCCAAAGACTCACCATTCTTCAATTTACGAGTAAAAACATTTTTTGTCAAGTATCTAGTTTTGGTTTTACCGCTTGAATCTGGAAAACTTGTAGAAGTTTCGGAGAAATCGCAATGTTTATTTTGGAAAAACTCTGGCCCTTTTCGAATCCAAATATTACGGACTTCTTCCGTTAAAATATCATCACAGTACTGACCAGGGTCATTAGATACAGATACATTCTCCAAGTTTGCAATTATTAACTCACAGTTGCTCGAAGTCGAGAGTTCAGCGATTGATGTGTGTTTGTCATTTTCGTTACACGTAATAACCTCTTTTTCCTGGTTATTCTCAGAGGTATTTTTATCTTGAGGTGATGATGATGAACAACTCCCCGACTTATTTGTTTCTTCCACCGTAAAAAATGACGTAAGCTTTGGAAGTTTTTCCGTGATTTCTTTTTGAGCTAAAACTTTTTTTCTCTTTTGTGAACCACTTAGATATGTTCTTTTCGACATAATGAAATGATATTTAAACGAACAAATCAATAGTTCTATTAATTTTACCCAAATTACATTAAACAAAATTAAATCACGACACTTCTGTGAAAATAAGTGATATAATAAGTAATAACTTTAGGTAAAAAGTTCCGACTGAAAGTTTTTCATAATTTATCCGGGGATTCCCCCAAGACCCAACCATAGACAAAGTCGACATTTTTTATGGTCGCTTGAATTTGGCATTGGAGCGGTTTGCATGGATGATCGCTAGATGGTGTTCTTAGCAAATTAGGTAGGATGCGTTCAGAAATACTTTTAAATTAGTAAATACTTTTAAATTTAAATAGAAATACTTTTAAATATAACTGAATAAAAAATCAAATGATATGTAACTTGAAAACAGACATTATAGACTCTAGATTATAAAATTTATTAATAATTTTCAATACATTTATAATATTTTAATTTTCGTATGCAAATATATTTTGATAGATTTTTTGATAATGAGTAAATTATAAAAATATTTCTTATTAATAAAAATTACATTATTGAAAGCGAAGTTATGCATAAGTCAAAAGAATTAACCCAATAATTTCGTTCAGTAGTTGGTGCAGTTGTCATCGTTCCGGGTTACCCATCAATAGGTTCAAAGATTCGATCCCCGCAAAGATTATAGGATTTTTAATTTCTAGGATTCAACAATTTTAGTGAACTTTTCATGAGAGGATTAAATAATAAATTCTAATACAAGTATTAAAAAATAGGAATAAACGTATTGCAGATGAATATCTGCCATTTTACCAAAGGAAATACCCAGCCGTTCTTTACTCTCCGACATATATATATATATATATATATATACGGACGTCATGGCGAAAGCATTCGGGGGAATTTCCTTGGACATTAAAACGTTGAGATCTGATGGAAACTCGATTTTCGAAAACGGAGTGAAATCAATAATTTCCCAATTTTTGAAAATTTTCAATTTTCTTACCGGGAAGTTAAGAATACAATAGGCGCTCTATAAAGTTACGCAAGTTGTCTTTTTTGCTCTTGTTAAAGTTTTATCAGAAAATTGAGAAAGAATTACTGTAACTTTATAGAATGTCAACTGTACTAACAACGTAAAAAAACTAATTTCAATTACTCTTAGAAAATCGGTAATTTTAGATAACACTTTGTAAAAAATGATTCAATAATCTGAACCTGAAATTAAATAATGATGATACTTACATATTGAATTTAATTCATATAAAAATATTTGCAAGCAACTAGCAATGAAAACTTGTTTTCAGATAAGTAAATAATTATTGAAATATGCACATAATTTTAAAATATAAACACTTATCTTTCCGTATCTTCAGATAATTTAGGAATATTCATACAGCGCTCTACGGTAATGAAGAGCTATTGGATATATCTTCCTTACCAGCACTCGCTGTATCTCTCGCTATATCATTGAATAAAGATTTCACTGAGTACAGTGGGTTTTGAGTAAAGTTAGATTTGAATAAAGCTGTTATAGAGTAATGAAAGAATAGAGTAGAGTTGTAATTTTTACTTTGTGCTGAAAATTCAGATTTGAGTAAAGATGGCCCTGCATAAGGAAATTTTTGAGTGAAGTTGTTTATTTGCTAAATGTCTCCGTTACATTGTTGAAACAACATGACACAGTAAGGTTGGTATTGAGTAAACTTGACACAGAGTATAGTTGTTTTCGAGTAGTGCGAGTATCGAGTAAAGTTGTCATTATGTTTTTTTAAGTCGAAGGCGAAAAATTGGAATAAAGGTGGCGTTGAGCTGAGAAATTCGGAGTACAGCTGTATCTCTGTCAGTAAATGTCTGGTAAGTTATATCAGACCAAAAACAGCCCTTTAGTACAGCCAAAAAGCGCACTAAGTTTAAATTAAGCAAGAAGCTACCGTGTCTATATACCGCACACAACCGAGACCCTGTAGGCTTGATGTCACTCAAATTCATATAAATATATTGATTCGAATAAATCTGAAAATAATCGATATTCGGGCATTGAGAAAAGTGTAATGAGTATTTTGAGATTAAATGTGAGAGAAATTGTCGGCCCTTCGGGGCCCTCTGAGGATGGGGGCCCTGGGCACTGGCCCCTTGTGCCCTTATGGTAAAGACGGCACTGCCCACACTAGGATTTTCTCCTGTGTTGTGGGTACCATGGACACACAAAGACGAATACACACACACCCAGACCCAGAACAGAATCTAAACTCATCATTCAGATG
>DWPF01000030.1:0-18843 GCA_018251575.1 Cecropterus bathyllus | reverse complement strand
GCAATCGACTAAATACAGATACTGTTGTATCGTTCATGGCTGCAAGGGAAGGGATTAAAAAACTGGGCGGCAGTGTCAAGTTTTACCCTTCGAACCAAATGCTTTCAAAAAATATAAGGAAAAAAATATAAAAATAAACAATAAATATTATCTAAATAATATAATATGTGGGGAACTTTTGTCCCCAAATTTGGGAAATTTGATCCGGATTTTTGGGGAATTCGATAAATTCGCATTGGCAGCCCTGCATATAACGTAATTCGTTTATATTGTTCGCACTCGGCGTAGTGCATTGAATTGTAATATATTTAAAATGATATGTAATTACAATTGATGTGTTTTGGAGCCTCACACGTTTTATATTACTAAATTATCTAAATCAAGAATAACAAACAATAATACACGATACCGAAAAAACCCCCGAGGTCACTTCCAAAATGTTTGAGACAAAGTTAAGCGTAATATTGTGCATAATACTTGTATTTAATGCTAATGTGCAATGTAACATTCAAGTGGGGCCAGATCCTTGGGATTTAGACGTCAAAGATAAAGTGAATCATATAGAAACTGTAATAGATATTCCCCCTGATCTAAGAGCAGTTCCGAAGAAAAAGATACAAGGGAATGGTGCTGGAGCTAGTGATTGGTTTTATAAAAGAATGTTAGCTATCATGTTAAAAGCCGGCGAAGTTAAGGTATGCTTTTGAGTGCAATAGTTATTTTAAGTGTATAATAAATCAGATTACTACATTTAATATCCATCTGTGACATTGCCACAGCATGTGGGAGTTAAAAACTTTGCACTCAGGATTTAGGAGTGTCATTTCATACAACCAATAAACAATATTTATTAACTTTGTCCTGCATATGTTTTGAGGTTTTTTTATAGATGAGATAACTTCTTATAAATCGATGAACACTGGTTGCACGCACGAAAAAGTGTCATGTTCCGCCTGAGCCTGAGCGTACAAGTGAGAGCACAGAAAAAGATTTGAATTAAAGAGTCTAAATAAATGTTAATTTACCGAAAAATTATAATTTTCAATTAACTCCTCTGTATTATACAAAATAATGATATTTCAGTTCAATGTAATTACGTAAAGAGTTAATTCGATGACCCACCGGAGTGGGTTCCAGGGTTTGATCCCTGCCCAGACAGACATCCGAATGATGAGTTTAGATTTCTGTTCTGGGTCTGGGTGTTTATGTATTCATAAGTGTGCAATTTTTCATCAATGTTTCTTTGATGTTATCACGTTAAACTGTTGTCCGTAAACAGACTTTACAGACAACCAATTTTTTTTTATAATAAGATATATAAACATAAGGTACATGTGTGAGAATAAATAAGGTCTCAAATATTAAGTTGGTCCTTTTTTAATTTTCAAGATGTTGACTAAGAACAATTAAGTTTTTATATTCATTAAGATTTAGTTCAAAATAATGGTGAATAATTTCCAACAATTAACTGTTTTAGAAAAATGAAGATGGAAATGTATATGTGTCTTTGCAAATGCAATTCGATGAAGAGAGATGGCAACTGCTAGAAGGGTACACTTCAATTAACTCAGTTCTCACAGAAGACATGATTCGGCGATCAATGGGATACATTGAGGAAGCAATTTACAAACCAACAGTTGTTGAGAAAGTAGTTTTAGCTTGGAATGAATATATCCAAATACACTTAATAGAATATAAGGTAAAATATTTTAAAACACATTTTTAATTCCATACAGGCAAATTACCCTATTTAATGACCTGTGTGGCACAGCAGTGGGTTTCATGTTTGATCTCGGGTCAGACAAATATTTGAATATAGAATTTAGATTTCTTTTCTGAGTGTGGATATTTGTAGATACTTTTTTGTGTGTTCATGCCACCCATAACAATTGCCTAGAATGGGACTATGAGTGTATAAAACATTATCAACTTGCATATTTACGTATGATGTGACTGAAACCCATTTTTGCTAGGGCTTGGTTATTTTAGTAGTTATCATGACCTGAGGAGTGAATATCATAGGCGAATCCAATACCATTTCATTGCTAAATTTGAATTTTCCTTTAAATAAGAAGGATTTATACTATAGCCCACTATCCTGGCTAAATGCAGTTTGGTAGATTCAAAATTTTGAAATCATGGAAAATTTAAAACATGTCTAGATATGCCTTTTGAATTTCTTACTCTTTTTTGTTTTAGATGTATATAACATGGACATTTGGGATTTTGGCATTCACTGCTGCAGGAATGTGGCTGTGGAAACATATGTCACATAAACATATTTATATAATAATATTTATTACCTTATATCTATATGAAGTGTTTACATCTTACAAGGTTAGTATCAAGAATCTACAAGCGTGCAATAATGTAGTATAATGGTTGGAAGTAGAACATGCCCTCTATTTTAATTTAATTGATTTCAGAACAAATGTAACATTCAGATTTAAAGTGCTACTATATGTTCCATATTATTCTATAATATTTTTCATTTGTTATTTTTTCAGGAAGTTGAGAAAGAGGAACTTCAGAGATTTTTATCTGCTATTAACAGTTGCAAATGGCAGATTTGGTCATCACACTGTGACGTACCCTCTCCAGATCCACTTATATTTATTCGCCATATGAATCCCTTGAAAATTGGCATCAGAATGTTTACTATTGTGATTACTGAACCAATGATCTCCATCAGTGAAACAGTTAAAATATTAATCCATGGATTAACCGGTACATACATTACATTTTAAAAGCGAATCATTCTAAATTATACATCTATAATTATATTTTGGTATAAGATTTGTATATCAATGCTGTAAAACTGCTAGTGGGAGTAGGATAGGATCCATCCTATCCCACTCCTATACTGACTATAATGGAGACTCCAATAACACTTTCACCATATCAGATTTTTAAAACTACAACATTGTTATGCAGTAACATACACATAAACTGAAATAATAATTTGATGATTTATAAACTATGTTTCTCTTCAATTGCATTTCTAATATATATATTTTTTTCTTATTTCAGATGGTCTATGGCGGCCCTTCGACATAATAGTATATGGTGTTTTAATTGTGATTTTCAATTTTCTTTTAATATCATTACTAATCATGATAGTGTTTAATTATATCTTAAATATTCCATTTAGCTTTAGTTTACTGGGTTTACTTAATATAGGATTGAAACAACGCAATAGGTCTTTTAACACTAATGTATCTGAGCCGAACAGAGCGGCAGATGGTGACAGAATAAGTGGTGCTACATTAGATAGACTTTTAGATGTTTGTTCCCGAGCATTATGTACTGCACAATCAGCCCAAAATACTCAAAATGTGGGAAGTTCCACATTAAAATTAAGTTCTTCCACAAGCCCATGCACAATTCGTCGTTCAGCCAGTACCGGCCGTCTTCCTAACCTCAGCAATGAAAGATTTGGTCATTTACAAATAGAGAACTCGAAGAAATTCAGCAAAAATACTCGCCCAGGAAAATTTGATGGGAGTGGAGATGCATCTTCATAAAAACAAAAAAAATACTGTTGTCAAGCATTTTATAGAATAACATAATAGTTTGTAACCATGGTTTAATACTAGCTTTTACATATTCTCTGCTACTCGGAGATATTGTCCATTAGCTTGTAAAAAATGATAATTATATAAACTAACTGTGATAATATTTTTAGCACTTAGTTCAATAAGTTTTAATTTTGCTTTTACTGTAAATTTGTTTTATAAAATAAATTATATGAAGTTACATTTAGTTTCTATCAAATAAATATAAATAAAATTGTTGACAATTGTTGCTATTAGCATGGTTTATAGCACTATCACTTTACCAAAATTAAAAAAACCCTACGGCATAAAAGCCTAGTATTGGCAAGAATCGCAAGGTGAGATTGTTATAAACTAATTTTCACTCTGTGTTAACAGAAATAAAGACATGGACACAAAAGAAGAGTCATATAAAAATGAAAAAGTCAAATGATATTTTAATAATATTTTATTTTCGTGATGCTTTAGTGAGAAGTGAAGATAAATTAAAAATATTAGAATTGGAAACACTCAGTTCAGACAAAACAAGCGTATTTCATATAAAATGCAACTGTGTCTAGATACGAAGCAGATCTTAACTTCGTATTCGTAGTACTTACAATCTATACTACATTGGTCAACAAACATTTGCAACCTTGAATAAAGTAACACTGTAACAAAACTATTAATATTTACAACTAGAACATCACTTCTGTGAGATGAGCAGTTTTCCATTAACTCCAGCACATTTCCAAGCTTCAGCTGTGATCGTGTTATGAGACACCACTAAATCCGTCTACCCTACCACTATAAATTCTAATAAAGTGAGAGCTTATGGCCCGATACAGAAATATATAGGTAGCTATTATTATTTATTGGGAGGTCAAAATCTAATTTACAAACTTGGGGATTTAAAGTTCTAGATAATTAATTAGTAAATTCAGAGACCAGCATTGTTAACTATAATTATTAGCTCGTTGTAGTCATCATTGATTAAAAATAAATGACATTGTATAAATGATTATAAAATAGTGCACAAAACATATATTACTCAGTATTATGTAAAACTCAAATAATGATAACTTTAAAATAACCACAAACAAAACAAACATATCTGGCTTTTAGTTCCACTAGGCGTAAGTGATCCATAATAAAACATAAGGATAATGAATGTAAAGGTTATTAATATTATATAATTAATTAAACCGAAATATTTATTTAATTAAGTCATTAACGATTTCACTATATTTTACGTTTATTTATTGGCATTGTAACAAATATTTACTTATACGCCTAGTGTACGAATGAATTACAAAAAAAATCGTAATTGTGCTAGATAACTAGAATACTAATGACTAGCCTTAGTTAAAGTTGTCACGAGAGATGTTTACTCTTATTGTTTAACACAATTATCCATTATTACATTAGTAGACAAATCTCCTATTGACATATTACATATTTGTATTATATGAATAACACGATTATTAACATTCGATTTCCATGACACCCTAGAACTTATTTTATATTATTGCCATATAGGTTGCTGTTTGGGCACATCTTGTATATTATTTGATTAGTAAATACACTGTAAAGATATACTTTTAAAAGCTTCTATTACTTACTGGATTCTATGCTATGAAAACTAGCAGTAGCATGCAAGAGTTGGTTACATAGCTTCAAATAACAAATAATACATAGCTAGTTATTACAAGGGAATAATAATATTAGTAAGATTTATTAATCTTAAGCCTAGTAAATAATTAAAAATAATTCGATATTTCTTATGGCTTTATAGCTTTTATGAAAGTGAAAGATAAAGAGTAGAAATTGAGGGATTTTATAAGAAGTTTTCTTTGGCGTTAAGAGATAGTTTAATTATGAAAGTATGTTAAGTTAGCAAAAATTGGTAAAGTACGAGAAGTAGGTCCTAAAGTATTTAAACGTAAAATTTACAAAATAATAGTATTATTCTTAGGAGTTAGTCTTCATATAAGACAAGTGTTAGAATAATCGCTGGCAAGCCGCCCATACCTTCAGTAACAAGAAGAATAATCTCTACAATGGATAAATATGCATAAAATCATTGTTTTCTATTTTTTGCGATGCTAGTAATCGATGTAATTGAACAATAACAATATATCATAACGCTGCACACATCGCAAACGTTACGCACCGCTATTAAAAAGGCCTCTAGTGTTCACAAGTCAACAAAAGAAACACTTATTCCAACAGCTCTTACATTTATTACCAAAAATTCATTACTGTACTTTTATAAGTACTACTTAATACTCATTCTGTATAGTCCATGGGGGAATTCTGAATTTTTTTTATGTCTAATAAACAAAAAATAAATCTTATTGTAATAAAACTATAGTTGTTCTTTGGTTCTTTTGGTTACAAGTGCGTATCATCGAAATTATTTATCGATTATATTATCGATACAAACAATCAAATTTCAACGAATCAATATTGACTGCACATAATATCACGATCTATCAATTCAGGATTCCCCCATTATAACATATACCTTGCCAATCTTCGTTAACGATGGTTACATTTATTTATCAACCGCATCGACAGCACAAATCGTCGCTTTAAACACATTTTTATGGTGCTTATCACATTAATATTATAACATTATTAACATTGAAGTGATTGGAAGGGAAAGAAACGTTAACAGTGACCATAATACAAAATAAAACGGAATAAAAATGCGGCAATCGCTTACTCTCTTCTGTCAAAGACGCTATCTGCTGCTCTCGTAAGTTTACGGGTGATTTAGCAGTGTCCGTTTGGTTAATCTTAGTCAGTAAGTGTAAGAAAGCAAATGTAAAGAAGTACAACGTCTTAAAATAATGCGAAAAGAGATGCATTATGGGATGTTTCATTATGGAATCGTATGTTTATTGGTTATTTAATTATTTATCTGAAATTTGAGTTTCATAATTGGTACAAAAAAATTCACGGTCAATTTGACTTTTGTCATTTGAAAATTTACTATCCCTTTAAGCTCTATATCAAAAAAATACAAATTTAATTATGTTTAAAATATAAATATTATGGTGCCTGATAACATTTCTTTCAATCGAGGGTCGATAAGAGTTAACGTAAACATCTACAACAAACACCAAACAAAATAAAAATTGTAAATTACATGAAATAACATCAAACAACTTTGGTCCAGTATAACAATACAGCATTAACAATTTCTCCATCACTACCCTAAATTGTTTATTAGGTATAAATTGGCAAAACATATATAAAAGTAATTATAAAAATTTCATGACGAGCAAAGAATAATGCGTACCGTCTACTCTGCTAGAACTACCTAAGTCTTTCGCGATGACTCCGAATCTGCATGAAACGGAGAATCGCTCAGACCATTCCTTACACTTTAACCGACCAACCCTACGTAATTATCACCAATATGTAGAAAAGTACAGATTGCGTATACTTATAAACAATTAATTTAATGACACGTCGGGTACTCAATATATATATGGCGGTCAGTGGTTTTACGGATTTATGCACGGTCGGCAGAAGACCCTGACCAAGATTCTTTCAAAGGTCGGTCTGTCGTTCTCGAATCATCCACCATCATATTCCAAAATATACAGAGTGAGGTTGCAACATAAAAAATGCTACCATTCACAACATAACAATTGTATGACATGAAATCTGTACTTTTCTATAAATCTATGTTAAATATATACTTCTAATGTAACACACTATGAATTGAATACGTAATTATGGTAAACAACCGACTAGATAAAATGTTAAACTATGGACATTTCTAATTGGATATGTAAGTGAATGATATTTAAATAAAGTGCATTATAAACTAGCGACAGCTACTTTATAGAATAATGACTAATATTAATTATGTAACAATATAATTCAAAACCTGAAAAGAAATGTCATTGTATTGATGATGCCATCGTGAGATTTTCAATATTGCAGAACGGAATTAGTAGTGATAAAGAGAATTAAAATATAATACAAATGATTTAATGACATACTAAGCCTTATTCATCACGTCATTTTAAGAGCCTTATTTAGATCCAAAGTAGAATTTTTCTTCATTAGTAATTACACTTAAAATAAGTACTCAAACAGTCATCATCATTATACAAGATTCAGTATTTTTCGATCTTAACACTATTATAAAACTTATTTATATGTCAACAAAATGTATTCAGGCACTTATGTTTTATTTTGTTCTGAATTACCTATTACGTATTTTTAAAATACAAACAAGAGGAAGTTTCGTACCAATCGATCATCGGACATAATTTGCGATTACAAACTATGTACGTGTTAAAGATAAAATCTTATTTCCTGACGGTTCATTATAACTTTATCTTTGGTCCCTGGACAGCAATTATTGTAACTCATTTGGCATTTTAAAATTCTACATTGTGATCGTTTCATAAACTTATAAGAAATTCAACAAACACCAATTTTTTGTATAATGTAAAAATCCTCACCATTTTTACTCACGATGACACCATCTATCCTTTTTAAACTAGTTAATACTCATGTACGAAAGAAAGCTATTAAAATTTTATTAAAGTATTCATTCCCGTTGCGCTATGATACAGGGTCTTTCAAAAAACGGCATGAGGCCGATAAGACTGGGAAAATATTGGATACTGGCCACACATCTTTTGGTGGTTATGCATCACTAAATTTATGCATTTAAACAAATTAAAGCGAGAAAAATCTCAAGATACAATCGATAAGTTATCGGTTCAATCAATGGCGTATCGGTTTGACGAACGCAACACTCTGCAGTATTAAGCAATTCATAAAAATTAAAGTGGGCATGGCAGCAACTTGCAGACTAATATTATAGCCATGAAGCACCATAATGTTAACAGCTATAAGTGTATTGGTATGCCATGCATTCGTCAACATGAACAGTTTGCTTATCAATAAATTAACCTTATTTATTATATTAATTTCCCGATTCATCGTAATCTCTTATTGTACTATGTTTATATTTTACCAACTTCGACATTCGACCCGCATGAATAGTTCAAAATGCTACTAAATTGATCACCACCAATCGTCAACAATCGCCCATTAACATCGCCCAAAGTAACATTTTCAGTTTCAGGTACTAAATATTTAACATAACATACATACTGATTAATGTAGTTATAACTGTATTTATCAGAATACAATTGAACAACAGTAAGTCCTAATGACTTCTAAGCTTCGTTGTATTTTCACACTAACATATGGAATGTTTTCACGTTCCTTTAATGTCATGTCAGTCATTATTAAATATGTAACTAGTGTAAATAAAATAACTTCTAACATTAGCAAAATATATACATTCCAGTATAATGACAATATGAACGCGAAATTCGATCACAGAATAAACAAATATATCTTAATAGGCGTAATAATAAAATATAAGTACAAATGCGTCGTAATAAACCCGTGCTTTTTTTTAAATCGTTTTAAACATGGATTTTATGACTAGAATCAAAATGCATAATTATTGTAAACATATAGGTACAAAATAAATAGATACAGAAGTACATGCATTGTTGGTCATAAAAAAACAACTAAAATAAAAAACAACTGCATTTCTTAACAGGAAACATTGAGAATTAAGCATTGAGCTCCTGCAATACCTTTCATAATCCCTACTTATATTATAAATGTAAAAGTAAGTTTGTTTGTTTCGCTTCCACGCCAATAATACTTAACAGATTATCATGAAACTTTGTACACGTATTCTTAGAGGTATAAGAAAAAACGTAGGATACTTTTAAAAAAAAATTGACAGAAAATGATTGTTTGTCATAAAACTTGGAAAACGCGAGCGAAGCCGTGAGTAAAACCTTCTCGTCCATTTATATATAGATATGTAAAAATATTATTTCGAGACCAAGCAATATTTAAAATGTTTTAAGTCCTATCATCATTCAAAACACTGCACCTGCTTGAATCTGTAACTGATAATTACTTTACAGGCCAAGTGGTACAGAGTTGTCAGCTCCATCAGGAGTAGCTGATCTATCAATTATGAATATGTTGCATTATTTTGCATTGTAATAAAGCAGTTGAACATTTCCTACACTGGTAGATCCAGTATTTTCGTTTAGGGAGCTTGACTAATCAAAAAGTAGGCTTTCATTTTCAAAGCAAGAAAAAGGTCCTTGGATAAGGAGTATTTTAGATTTGGGATACAGGGAACTTAATACCCTGCACCCTCTGGATCCATCAGGGAAATTTGTATTGTTGTTTGATGTTTTTTTTTTGCTGTTTATAATGACATGTACTTCATGTGCCTATTTATTTGGTAACTTAGGTGTAAGTAATAAGCAACAAGAATGAAATGAATTTGGCAACAATGTCATTTGAATATCCCTTAATAATATATTCCATTACATTTTAAATATGTATACAATATTTTATTCATCCAAACTCAAAACACATTTATCTTAATATACACTTGACAGTAATGGATATTTCGTTTATAATAATAGCAAGCTCAATGAAGTTACATATTATTGCTTATTACTTTACACTTGAGAATAGATTCAATCAACTTTGCAGAAGAATAGTTACAATCACATGTTACATTATGTGACATTTCTCACGTCCACCAGTTGATGTTTCCCCACCTTCTTTTACAACTTTATCTTTTTTCTTCTTACCCTTACCATCAACTTGAAGAGAGACATTTCTGTTTTTCTCCATGTTGAGAAGCTCCTAGAAATGTAAGAAAAATGTATCATATTATTTTATACATTTACAGCATAATCAAGGATGTTTCTAATTAGAACCACTATTTGAACACCAAAAAGTGAAAAATCCTCAAGGGGTCACCACCCATTTTTTACCTTGGGAGGGGCAGTAGTTATTGGAACAGTGGTATTTGCCTTTTTAGGGAAAAGGCAAATACCAAAACAAAAGCTGAAAAAGGTAAAGATTGTCACCAAGATTGGTGATACCCATAAAAATTCTACACATTGACATTCATAATTAATATGACAAAATTAAGGATAAACTTTTTAGCCAAGTTATTAATGGTACTTTATAGTAACAGAGTTACTATTCACTACATAGTATATAGGTGTGATACATTACATTCAAAGCTCGTGTAATAAAAGAAAAACAGTTAGGGGCCATTCAAGTATTACGTAAGCACATTTATTACAATTATTTCCCCCCCCCCCCTTGTCAGCAAGTGTTCAAAAATATTACCTCCATTTCATCAAAAATAAGCAAAACAAAGACCCCCCTACCCCCCTAAAGTGCTTACGTAATACTTGAACGGTCCCTTATCTTCAGTAATTAATAATAAACTCTTGTTACTTATTACAAACACAAATTAAAAAGACAAGTACAATAATCTGCTGGTTTTACTCAATTTAAATAACACTGAATGAATTGGCATTTATGTAATTAAAAAGCAATGTAATTTACCTGAAAAAGTTGTGTGACATTGTGATTAGTTTTCGCAGATGTCTCCATGAAAGAGACTCCCCAAGTCTGAGCTTGGGCTTGGCCCTCAGCCGCAGACACTTCCCTGATCTCCGGGCTTTCATCGCATTTGTTACCCGCCAGCATGACTGGTATATTTGGCAAATCTGCACCCTTTATCTCCTTTATTGTCTGCCATATTGGTTTCAACTCTTCCAACGATTGTCTACTGCTTACCGAATATACAAGTATGAAAGCATGCCCCTGAAAAGGATTTCAAATATAAACAATTAATTAAATTATGCTACTATTCTTGTAAGTATTGTGTACGTGCATGAGTAAATGGATTATGCCGATAGGCTTAAGTATCATCACAATCTCATGAGAAGAATTACAATGAATAAAAAATCCCTACCAATATTATAAATGTGAATGTAAGTTTGTTTGTTAAGCTTTCATGCCAAAATAACTTAACCGATTGTCACAAAACTTTCTACACATATTCTTAGAGGAATTAGAAAAAACATGGTTATATTATAAAAAAAATTCATTAAACTTTTTTCTGGCAAACATGATTGTTTGTAAAAAAATTGATAATCTAGCAACTTCAAAGCCTTCAAATTGATATCTTATTGACTATAGATAAGGTGCAAGATTACTACTTACACGCGTATGACGCCGCGAGTAAACGTTTTTGAATAAATAAGTGAGAGGAAACAATGACTTATCATTAAAATACCTTGCTTATTGATAATCTTTGCATGGCTGGGAACTGGTGAGATCCTGTTGTGTCCGTTATTTGTAAAGTGCATATTGTCTTGTTGCTGCTTATTACCTGTAATATAAAGGTTTATTCATTAAAGTTTTCATGCTAGTGGTTAATATAAGTTGTTTCTATTGTGTCTGGAATGCTTAATTCTGAATTGTTAACAAATGAGACCAAAAACATTACCAGACACTTGAGACAACATCAAATACCTTGATTTAAAAATAAATGTCTCCTTTTTATTTTTGAATACAATTGTAATCTTATTGACATTTTCAAAGAGCCTACTACATAATTAATGAACACTGAACAAGCATTCCACTGTGACATCATTATATTTAGATCTCGAGTTATTAGTAGTTAGTACAGTTTTTTAACATTATATAAAGTCCTTAGACAACTTAATTGACTCGAATTATGTTCATATTAATTTAAATTTATTTTCTAACACAAATAACAAATAGTGGAAGCATTGTACCACACTTTTATTTTGGTATTAATGATCTGATAGATTTAAATTTAAAGAATAAGTTACCAAGGAATGTATTGTAATATATTTCTGAAGACTTGTTATATTATATGAACATAACATTGTTTATAAACTTTGAGATAGAACATAATAAATTAACTCATGATATAATTAGACCTACTGATCACAGGTATCACAATTAACTTAAACAGAACTAAGAATTAGAAAATAATTGAATGTGAAACATCTTGAATATATTTAAATATTTAATAAAAAGAATACAATTAGGCATTCTATATTTAAAGTGATATTATTGTCTTTATACAATTTAAATAGAGATTTTGTATGTATATAAGATTTACCAGTACTATCCAACTTACTTGAACTTACCACCTTAAGAATTCGAAAATAGACAGAAATAAAGTGAATCAAATCTTACTTGTCTGTAAGTGTCTTCAATAGTCGGTATGTAAGATTCCCGAAACGTCCCCTTGACGAATCGCAAAACAAGGGAACTTTTCCCTACACCACCCGCGCCGAAAACAACAACACGGTAATCATTACTTTGTTCCGGCATCACTAGACTTTATAAATATCGTTTGCCCAAAATTAATTTTGAAGATTTACATTAGCGTACAGAACTGTATTTTATAACATTTTATGTAATTTTGTTATGATAAGTCTGCAACAATATAAATGTTACAAGCCACGACATTTATTAAGGATGTTTAAATATACAGCAAAAACACATATTCTCAATTTTTTATTTTACAACGCCCAATCAAAAATCAACACAAATTTTCAACACAGACATTGAATTGAACCACCGACATCGACAACAAAAACCGCAGCTCATTCTTTTCTTTGCATTTAGCGATAATCCACAGACTATTTAGGGTCTAGCGAAGGATTCTGTATATAAGAACCACAGTCTGTGCAGTAAAAGTAGTCATACCACTTGTCTATGATCAAAATACCAATGAAAAAAATATCGATACCGACTTAACATTTAATTTCCATAACGAAAATTAGTTGACAGTAGATTGAAGCTTAGTAAAACTAAAATAAATAAATTCCCGTTTCCATGTGCATAGACAGGTAGCTTATTCCTCTATTTAAAAAATATATCGATATTTTTGGAAAATTAAATTAAATATAATAAACAACTCTAATAGCTTAGAGATGTACTTAACGTTTTCAATACGTCTCAAGAATCGATAAAAAAAATCCAAAATCGATTGATCTTAAAACAAGGTACTCATGTTAAATATTAATGTGAATGCAGGATAATTCTAGAAAGGTAAGAAAAGTTTCTCAGAAGTATATTTATATGCTCTTAATAAATACCTCTTAATTGGATAATAACACAATTTGCTCGTGATATCCCGTTGTGTGGATGCCACTATAAAAATAATAGCAAAATTTTTATAAATGTTGACCATATAAGCAACAATGAATAATGTGAAATTCTATAGTTTGTTTTAAACTTGAAAAATAAGTCTATTTTTTTAATCACAGTACAGTCTTATTTGAGACAAACAGTAATATCGTTTTTTCTACAGATTGTACACCTAATGTCTTGTTGGAACTAGAATTATTAGTTTTTGTGTTATCTGTGTCAAATATTCGTAGCATTGCGATCAAGGAAGGATTAGAAAATTACAAAATTACAAATGGCTTCCGTTTTCATCTTTGGGCTGCCTTAATTCACTGTTGGCATGGTATTTTGAAACAAGGTTCGTGGATTAATTTGCTTGTTACTTGTTAGCGTTATGTTTAAAAATCTAATTTTAACGTAATCGATACTTAGATTGACCGTAACGTAATTACAATTGATCATCGGAAACGTGCCGGTTATGTATGCAATTTTTTGTATGTTTTTTATTCTATTAAGATTTCCAGTTACTTTTGCCGGATTAATAACCTTCCTTTAGACATAATAAAATGGTTAGTCGTATAAGAGTTCCATCGAAGTGTTCTTCCCCATTTCAGATCAATTAGACGAGACGAACGTGTTCGATCGAATTATTGCAGAATATTAGTTGTCGTCAATCATGGGCATACAAGATTTACAAACGTTTCTAGAAAATGAAGGAATAGGTGTTGATTTATTTAGAATCGCCAGAAATCACGCAGGAGGGCTGCGCTTGGTACTCGATGCGGAAGGCTGTCTCGACCGCCTTTATGGAGGATACTTTTCAGGTAATATACCAATTGTATGTATATACACATAACATATCCAATCAGTAATATACACAAATTATACCTACCTTCATGTAATGTTCTGATGTTGATAACATTGCAATCAAAGCTAGGACTTACGCCACTTCTATTGAACACTTACGTTATTATTTTCGTTACACGGAGATTCGGTGTCTGATATGTAATTTGATTGCAGATTGGGCCTGTGGAGGACAATGGGCTCGCTGTGTCCAATTTTTGACCACCTTGGCACAAGCACTTGCAGAGCATCAAGTATCCCTGTGTGTTTGCTTCAATGGGGCCCACCCTACTCCACCTGCATTGCCTCAGCATTGGATCCAAACTCAATCTACTTACAGGCAGAGAGTTAATTCTGTTAGTACAGTATTGTTTTTTGTGTTTCTCATATGTGATTCTTATAAGTGTTTGATAATTGATTATTCTTATAAGTATATGATTCTTATAAGTGCACTCAGAACACACAGTTCTGAGTGTGTTCTTATTGGAAATGGAAATAAAGTATGCCAAATAAATATTCATCATATGTGATGAAATTATTTATCGCATGAATTATAATATTTATTAATTTCTGTATTTTTATTGGGTACACTGTAATTGATATTTAATGCAATTTCAAATAAAATTGGTTTAAGGTATTGCGGCATATTATGACAAAAGGCACCCCACCCCCAAAAGTCTGGTGGGTTCCTCCTACAGGTCTTCATTCCTGTTTGAGAACAGCTTTGAGATATCTCAATATACCAATTGTAAGTAGCAATTTAAACTAATTAGTCTATTTTTTAACTGTTTTTTTTTTCGGCATGAGAGGAAAAAGGGCATGTGTAACTATATTATTTTTGCAGGAACAATTAAACTGGAGAATTGTAACATAATTCTGAGTAATAATATTTAATCATTAATTAATTTATAGTTAAGTCATACTATACCATGTACCTATAATTTTCTAATTGTTTGTTTTGTATTTGTTTCAATACATGCATGTATATATACATGCATGCATGTTCTCTTTTTGTTATTATTTTTATAAAACAAAAATTTACTTTACAGATGGTGTCGTCAGATGATCATTGTCAAGAAGTAATTGGTTTGTGCCGTGAGAAAACATATGCCGGGCTTGTAGGATGTTCTGGGGAATATCTGGTTTTTCAACCACCAAGATATTTCAGCTCCTCACAATTAAAACTGACTTACAGAGTAAGATCGTAATACAATTCAAAACTTAATGTATTTGTTACCAGAAATAGAAATAATAATTTCCCATATGCAACAATTATTGTCTTGCAAATGTGTTTGTAATAAGTACTAACCACATAATATATACTTGTTATAAGTACATTCAGATTATAAAAGTGTCTTAGGTATATTTTAGGAAAGTCTAGATATTTTTTACTAGTAGACAGATTTGTGATTTTTTAATTGATTAATTAATTTTAATAAGCCGATACCTAACATTACAGGAAACCCCATTTGTGTATTATTTACTGTAATGGAGTACTTAATTAATTATTGTAATATACATGTAATCAATTATTGTAATTAATTAAATGTACACATTTTTAAATGTGCATAACGACACCTTGTGCAGTAGGTTAGTGCGGGTGCGAGGCAATAAAGTATCTTAACTGTCGTAAAATAGCCGGATTATTCACCTCCTCATGCAATACCTTAAAGAGGTGTTTAGCAAGGGACATACTATAAACCAACATACAAGGATAAACATACTTGGATACTAAAATGGATCAAATGCACACATTTTTCAATAAAACCAACAATTCCATTAGATTGTATTGGCGTGAATAAAGAGTTATATTTGCACTGCTAATCAAAATAAATTCTTATATTTTGTTTTAGTCTTCACTGGAGACTAAGGAGTACATGGTTCATGAGCTGCCAAAACTTTTAGACGTACCACAGGATAGACTTTGTCTCATGGCAGCCTTATTGGGTGGCACTATTTTATCTGAGCAAAGTCTTACCGACTTCTATAAACGCCTTGGCATGTCTCAAAAGAAGGTACATATTATACTATATATTGTATACACTTGTATGTTATAAAATGTGTATTTTTCAATTGGGCTAAATCTGAAAGCATAAGGAATAGTGAGAAAAGCTGCAAGCAGGTGTGAGGCCGATTTTGATTAGAGCAAAATCTGGATAGTAAGAATAAATCTATTATACCTTTAGAAAACGAATAATGTGTGCTCCGTTTGTTTTGAAAGAAATGGGCATGCTTGTCGCAGTTAAGGATTTACGCCCTATACTATTTGTGCCTTACAGTTAATAAACTGTGTTAAATGCTGCTATTTATTGGCTTGAAATAGGCAGACATATTATCATATAGGATTCCAATTAGTATTTTAGTTACCAATGCATCTGTATTTGCCTCTCAGGTAGAACTATCCTATCTCGGATACCTATTTAGTATATAGTAGTGATAGTTTGGTTCAATTTTACAAAAAGTATTATTATTTCAATTTTACAAATAGTTAGCGCAAATTTGAAATGCATTCCTCGAATCCTATAAACTTAGAGATCAGCTATCAACCTACAAAATAACATTCTTATATATATATACAACCTATCAATCCACATCTCCTTGTTGGTCTCGATGTTGTAGTCGTAATGCAGACGTGTCCACTCCGCGGCGTCGTTGATGCTGAGCGTGTCGTCGAGGGTTGCGGCGCTACCACGACGTCGTGGAGACTCCAGTACAGCTGGCTCGAACGAACTGGTGTTTGAACCATCCTTCCTACTGTGGGGAATGTATCTTTGTATATCGGGGAATGAGTCCATTTGGTCCCATTGATCGCGGTGTTGGCGAAATACTTTATTAATTAAGTACTTCGCCAACACCCCGATCAATGCAATTGTTAAAACAGTAAGCTAAAAGCCGTGGAATATTGATATTCATGTATAATTATCGTCTTCAACCTGCAATTGTTCCACTACTGAGCACGGGTCTCCTCTAATGAAAAGTAGGTTTGTCTAAGCAATTGCTAGTAATTGATCAATGGTTGGTTTTATAGTAGTTCTGATTCGGTCGGCTCACTTTCATTTGTGGCCATCATTTTAGTCCTGGAGAATAGCAATACATCTGTGATCGACTTCAGGTTGGCCTTGTTCTGTATGAAGTTGCTTCCAGATGTCCATGGGCGGCAACCACCACTTACCATCAGGCGGACTTCATGCTGGTTTGCTACTACAATCTTTAAAAAAAAGTTAAATCGACTTGAACTGTTAAAAGAAGATGGAGGCCTTTATAACGAGTAACGGTAAACAAATTAACAATAAAAAGAAATATTACTTAGATATTCTACAACCATGTTTAATAAGATTTCACACAGGAAAGATCGATGAGTCTTAGTGTCAAACTTACGTGACTGAATTCTTTTCATTATCAATCATCTCAAACTGATCTGGTGTAGCACTATGTGTTGAATTGCCACTGCCATAGTGATTCTCTGAGGCTGTACATGTTAGAGGCTTAGCATCTAATTGCTCTAATGTGGTCTGGATGGAAGATAGTTTTTCACTCGGTATCTGGAGATCTATTGCTTTGTTCTCTGACATGGGACTTGTTAAAGAATTTAAGCTAACAATAGCTGCATCATACAGTTTCTGGAAGTTAAGTTTTTCTGTTTCTAAAGCTATTATTTTTTGTTTCAATAGATCTATTTCTTCGGCTTGGATTAAAAGCTGTAAGAAGAAAAGAGACAAGAATTTTAATTTATTATCAAAGAGAATCATGTAATATTTATTCAGTACTTATTTCCATACCAAAGGACAAATATTCATCATGACTGGATTGTTATGTAGCTAACGACACTATACCACAGATATTCCTAATCATAATTATGAAATCATAACTAAAACAAAATAAAATCATCACTTGTTAAGATTGTCGCTTTAACATTGCACAATGTTATTTCGAAATATTTCATCATTTTTATTGTGTTATCTGATGATAATCAGACATATTGAATTGAAATAACATACATTCCGACTTAGTTATACTAACCTCATGATTCCAATCAGTGTCATTGTCAATTGAGGTCTGACAACTGACACAAACATTACTCTCATCAAATTCAGTCTGACATGTTGCATCCATTGCATGAAATTCAGTTTCAGTAGATGCATCCACTTTTGGTACATTCATCACAGCATTACCTCCCCAGAACAGGGATATCAGGCCAGCTGGTCTTGGCATGTTCAATCCAACGTCATCCCAGTCTTCAAACTCCTATATATATTAAAATTAATTAGACACAATAAATATAAAGTAGCTCTTAACTTTTTAATGCACTTTTATAAAAGCTTTCAAAAACAATGTTTTGAGATACAGTTAGGCAGAATTACGAATAATTTGGTTTTAAGTTTATGATAGCAAACAACATTTTTCTTTTATG
>DWPF01000029.1:0-18881 GCA_018251575.1 Cecropterus bathyllus | reverse complement strand
CTACTCATACTAGATAAAAACGCAGTTGAGCAACGTCGAGCGCGACCGGAAGTTGGATGGGATGACTGAAAGTGAAAATCATGTAAAGCAGTAATAATTAATTTCCATTAATCTGTGATTATTTTACTTAAATCAGTGGTGCGTGCCAGGGATTCGAACCTCAGACCCTCGATTGAGACTAGAGTTTCAACAATTACGCCACTGCAATAATAAATTACAATACATTGCATCAAACAAAAAGATAATAATAACTTGGTATAATTAGCATAGTAATTAACATTCTCATCCTCAGGAGGTGTAGCCAGTGCGTTCTTCTGGGGCATAGTGGGCGACGTGTTCGGAAGACGGAACATCCTGAGCCTGACGTTGTTGGTGGACTCCGCGATACTACTGGCCCAGAGCACCATCTCCGACTACCGGATGCTGTTGGCTGCAAGATCTATCAACGGGTTTTTGATTGGTAAGGCTTCTTGTAGTGGTTAATCTGGTATATGTCTTTATATCTCTCTCTCTTCCTGTGTGTGTGCATGCGTGCTCTCTCTTTCTCTCTCTTTGTGCGCGTGTGTCTATGTGTGTGTGTTTATTTGTATATGTACCGGTGTTAGTGTGTGGAAGGGTTTGGGTGTACGTGTGTACTTTATAAATGACTTAACGATAATTGATCTACAAAATTATGGCCTGTTTAAACACTTCGATCTGATGTGACGTCACTCATCTACCAATACAGCATCCAAAAGAATCTTTTTAAATATTTAAAAGGGCAAATATTGTAACATAATATTAAATATTGGATTCTGTTCCGTGGTTTCGACGCTTTGTTTTATTTTAGACGTATATTGTAATAATGATGTGAATTGATGTGTAACAGTAAATATTAATTAAGGTTTACTTTCAGGTGCTCCTTCAACTCTGGTGTTCACCTACCTGTCGGATCTAGTTGGAGTGAAGAAGCGACAGCTGTATTTAAATATTACTGGCATGAGCTTTGTAGCAGCGTGGCTTATATTACCAGGTAAATATAGATTATATTAGATTAATATAGACTTAATGGTGGGAGAACCCGTTGTGGTTCGACTCGGACACCAAGTCCACATCACCAAGACTAAGATGGAATGCCTTGGAAAAGTATGTCTCCCTTACCACACCCTTCAAACCAGAACACAGCAGCGCATAACACGGCTGTTATGAGGCAGAAATAGGTGTGGCGGTGGTCCTTCCGGAGTCGAACCACAAAGAGTTCTACCACCTTCAAAACTATGATATAACTTTCTTAGCAAATCAATTTTAAAATGTTATAGTTGGGTGAATCCAAAAAGGGCCTATTACATCCCATGTGCCCATGTACTTGAGATCTACGTGTCACTCTGCTCATTGTTGACTTTATAGTTACATTTTCTTAAATATATGTATCAATCTTTTTCTTTCACATTTTACAAACATTTCACTGTGATATTTTCACACTAAGGTTGCAATATATTGCAAATGGGTAGTAAGTTGCATGCTTTTTATCTGTGTAAAGTTAAAACATGCCTCACTCATTATAATTTTTGAATGGTTTTTAAAAAGGTTTTAACATATTAATATCATATATCTGGCCTCTGAATTTTTATCTAGAACCCTAACCTTTATGATGTACATTTTTCATATATTTACTGCACTTGACAATATATTAAAAGAGAACATTTACCTTCCAAATTCCATCTACATGGTCATAAGTCTGAAGAATATAATGAATGATATATAGATAGGATAAATTCAAGGGTTAAACTGGTAAATGACTGACTTCTGATGATTTGAATAAAAGGTGAGAATATTTTTATTTAGGTGAAAGGTTTCTTTAATTATTTACACGTTACTCAATAATACCTGATAGTTTAATTGAGTAACTGCACAGTTATTTAGTAATGAAAATATTAACTTTATTATTTTTAACTTTTCAGCAAATTCACAGGAATCAAAAGAAGAAGATAAGGCTCAATCAATTGCTGAACCACCCATACCAGAAGGGTTTTTTGATGACCCCATATTAGATGCAAAGGTAAGTTGTATTGGTTTTTAAAAAGCAAGTATTGATGGTGTAGTACTATATACATGTAAACACATTATATCTCAAATAGGAACCAAAGGCTTTAATAAAATAATAGTATGATATAATATGCAGCGCTAAATGCACTGCATACACATTTATTACAATATATTATTATTTAAGACAATCAGAAAGTAATTAGATAATATGATTTAAAAATATTATATAAATAGTAATTATTATAAGATGAATTCAATGACTAACCAAAAAACGGTGATTATTAAAAGAAACATTAAACCTTAAACCTATAGAAATGTTTAGTATTGTAATATAGTATCTGTTGTGCAATTCTCCATGGCTCCTCAAATACCCACATTTCCCTTTCTTGTCCCATGCTTTTTATTTTAAAACCCATCCTCTATGTCATACCTCAAACTTAGTTAATAAGTAACATTTAAAAAGTTCTTCAAAAGATTCATGTATGTATTCTATCATGTCCGAAGCCAACATACTTCTGCCTTTATTTTTAAATGCTTTCTCATTACATTTCCTTACTAATAAAGAAGCTGCGTAGCAGGATAATGAAGGGGCTAGAAAGATGTTATCTGCTTTTGAACTAGTGTCTATTTTATCTATATTAGTTAGTGTCCAATGTAAGAATGTTGCTATAGATCCCGATAAGAGATCTCCTTGTCCGCCACACCTGCGTCCAGACCCACCAACATTTGATTGCCACTGGACATTGGGATTATTACTGTATAATTCATCTGTTGTTCCCTTTCTTAAAATAGTAACATGTAAACCTAGCTCATTTAGTCTTTCCGGACCCTTCATTTTGAGACAAAGTCTCTCAAATTCTATCTTGTTAGGTGTCAAAATCACTGGAGAAGAAAAGTTCTTTAACAATTCCGGCTTTTCAGTTATAAGGAAAAGGCCATCTGCATCAATGACAAGTGGTATGCATCTTTGACGAATTGTCTCTATTAACTCTGTGACAACTTTGAATGTCTCAGCTTCTCGGCCAAGTCCTGGTCCAATGACTATGGCATGCAATCTCTCCAACCAAGGTGATATATCTGCCACGGCATTTTGTTTGTCCAGAAGAGGATGTACTATCAACTCTGGGCTGTATGATTTAATTACGCTTGCAGCAGCTGTCGTGCAAAATATATGAGCCAAGTCTGCCCCAACCTAAACAAAAAGAACTTGCGTATTTTAGTTCAAACTAAACGTGAAATTAGGAAATGATAAAAGTAAAAACGTAAACATACAACTTATAATAATAAATGTTAATTAACACTTTGACACCAAATATAAACACTTATGTGAATTTGCTTTGCTGTGATGACAAACTTAAAATTTTAAGTGATTTAAATCTTTATATAGACAATTAGACACTATATTACATACCTTCAAAGCACTTATGCCTGCAAAATATGGTGCTCCCGTATATTCTAAAGACCCCCCAACGATACCTATTCTACCTGCTTGACCCTTGTGACTATTACCATCTAAAGGAGGTATACAAAGTTTAATTAACTTTATCATATTCGTTTTGTCCGCCATGACAACTCGTGAAAGTTTTGTTTTATGACAATAATAATTATTTGCAATGTCCTTTATTGGTCTTGTCAATAGCCTGGCTTTTGATAACAGCATCTGAATTTCCGATTTGATAATTGGAAATTATTAAAACAGCCGGCTTAATCTGTTAATGTCACTGTCAAATGTCATTCTTGAATTGAATGAATGTTTCGCTATGACATTTTAAATGTGTTACCATCATTAAACACTTAAAATAAATATTTAATCATCGAGATGTATGTAGTTCCCATTCAAACGTACATACACCTTTAAAATTAAAGGTCCACACTTGGAGGCTTTTTGAGCCTTATTAATAAAATAGTAATAACAGCATTATTCTTTAGTTACCGCGTTTTCCTGAGCATGCATGGTAACCGCAGTAGTTGTTATAGTAAGAGTCACAAATTTGAAAAACCTTATCTGTTATTACAGGTACGAAATATTGAATATAAAGACCCCGTCGAAGAAGAATGGGAAAGATTTCAAAAAGAAATAAAAGAAGAAGCCACTACTTCGGCTGAAATCATTGCAGGGGAACAAGAAGAAGCAACAGCTGAAAGGCAAATTGATGAAATTGATGAACAAATAAGAAATTGGTCAAGGTATTTAAATTTTTTTCGGTGCAAATTAGTTACATTTCGTAAGCAATTTAATAAAAAACATCTTTCTACTTTGCAGAGTTCTGGATTTAGAATTGAAAAAGGAAGAAACAAAAAAGAAAACACAAGACGTCGATCAGATGCTGCAAGATCAGAACCGGGATTCAGAAGAGGAAGACGATATTGATGAATTCTTGGATTGGCGATCGAAAAAATCGTTTAGTTAATGTTCATACGTTTTTGTACATTATTTTTATAACATTAAATGTAAATAGAACATATCTTGTCTGTAATTACAAAATAATTTATTTCGAATATTCAGTGCATGAAATTATAGAAAACAGCAATAACTTAAAGGGTAGGGCCACTTTAGAGGCCTAAAATAGGCATTTTTGTGTTTTTAGGGAACATTTGAAGGGTTTATATACACTTATGACGGGCGTAAGTAAAATCATGATTTTTTTTTTAATTTTCGACAAGAAAAAAATGTTTATTGAAGAACTGTGAACGCTATTTATTAATACATATGTTTATATACTAGTACTTTTTTTTTCATCAAAATGATTCTCAAAACGGAGAAACTCCAGCTGCATTCCAGTAGCACCTTTTATTTAGAATCATTTGCGGTGGATATGATAACTTGAGAACGAGTTGAAATCAGTTAATCAAGAAGAATAGTATATTGAATTGACTTGGGCCGTTGGAACGAAGGATTTGTTAAAAAAATCATTAACAAAAAATGGAACTTTTAACAAAAACTATCAAGGGTTCCGAATTTTCGGTTTATTTTGTTACATTTTTGTTTTTGTACAGAATTTGAAGTTATTCGTCTAGGCCCTATTATTGTAATAATTAAGTGGTATGAATTCGGTGTAGATTGGATTAACAGTTTTTTAGTAATCGTGTACACCGCAAAGATATTTTTCAAAAAATACGTTTCTGAGATAATCGCGTTTAAGGTTTCAGGTACATATCTTCTGCATTTTAATTTTACTTATTTATACACATAGGGAGTTTTCAATTCTGCTTACAAGCCATTATTCCTTCTTTTATAGCGGCTTGCGCGGCTACTCGCCAAACGTAACAAGCATCTTATCTATATCGGTTACATAGGCCTGTGGGTTACGGCCTCAGGTAATTCTGAAGAAACTAAGTGCCTCCAAAATCTTTAGACTGATATCGCCTTCATTAAAATTGCTTAATTAAACAAATCCATGTGTTGCCATTTGAACTGGTACTGCTCTAGAGATTAAACACAACTGGTAGAGGTATGCAATGAGATGCGAGAGAGAAAACAGAGATGTAGAACCTTCACACTCTAGGTGCTCAAACATTCAACAGTGCATTAAAACAGTACAATAGAATTGTGAGATACTGCTTATATCCGCTTGTTCGCGCGGAAGCTGCGTACTAAACGTTTGTCAACCTACCTGGCGGTTGGTTGAAATACAACACTACAGCTACAAATCTAATGGTCCGATTGCCATGAAATTTATTCGGAATATTCTTCCGCCCATCACATTGTATGTATAAGGTAAGAGTAGTAGTACCTCCTAAATAAGGTAGAGATAACAAAAACAGAAATTAATTGATCATAATTGTTAATTTTTTTTTTCAAAATAAAGTTTAAAAATGGCGGCTGTGCAGCGGTTCTCAAATGGCCTTTTTTGCGAAGGTTCGGTGATGGCTGCACCGATTATTTGAATAGTTTTCAATCAATTCACTTGATATGATATTGTATTGGTAGACTATCTACGAAACTGCTCCATCTGGCTTCAGTCCAGGTTAACTATGTGACTATTTACGATACATAACTTAGTAGTTATTTCGTATTTAATGTAGTTGTTGAAGAATTCGGTTCTTTGACAACAGTGCTAGTTATAACAAAAGGATAAAGTTATCTTACTATTGTAGTGTCCTTAAATGTGATTAATATGAATGCAATTTCGTGTGCATAAGATAATAGGAAACGTATTAAATATCATTTATACGCTCAAAGTTACCGGATTGGCTTGAGAAAGAGCTGATTATCTCCAAAAAACTGGTCAGAACATGCCAAAACTGGTACATACATTCGTTAAACTCAGACTCCTTTTTGCGTCAAAGCTTATAAAAACCTTCCTTCGTTAAAGCTGGCAACTCTGGCATAGAATTAATCATTAATTTCATTCATTTTCGTGTTGCTGACATTTTATTTCGTTCATTCGTCTGAAATGAGATCCTGGATCCGTCACTGAATTCGCAATTTCGTAGTGACTTTCGTATTTTGTACTTGGTTCAAATTTACAAGATTGTAAATGTGCATTTACTATTGAAAAATGACGAATCTGGACACTATTACTTACAAAAGTATAATAGAGAGGCTTCAGTCCGAGGAGAACAAGGAAAATGCTTTGAATGATATGAAAAATTTGTTGGAATTCAAACCAAAACCAGCAGCAGCGAGCACTATAAAAACCGGCGGAATTTCGAAAATAATGGGCTGTCTAAACGAGCCGAACGGGTAAATATATAGAAATTATAAGTGCAATTACGTTATTAAAACGTATATATATACCATATTGTACTGTATTATGGTGTCTAAACTGGGGAATAAAAATCACATATTAAATTTTGCGGAAAAGCTGTGCAATATAAATACAGTATACTTATAACAAACATTTTTTAAAGCGCGAATAGAACCATTAACAAATGATTATGAAGAGGATTTATCTTATGTTCTCTTTTTGTCATGCTGCCATTTGTGAACTTGGCGCGAATAGTTTAGCAAGGCAAGTGTGCTGACCTTTACAGATATTACGACCCAGACAGCTCATCCATGTATCCTTGCATCAACTATTACTTATGAACTCTTCAGTAATTTAGGCCTAAAGCGAATCCACTCATCTGCACCACATAACTAAAATAGGAAACTAACAACTGTTCTTCCCCATGGCATGAGACTGAGTGTCTCCTGTTTTTTTCGTCATAAGGCTGTGTACATCTGGCTTATTTCCGTCTATTATTGAGAATATTGATTTTACTCACCACCACTGTACGAAAAAAAATATCTATCAACACTCACTTAACAAAACTCACATCATTGAAGTAGATTCAACCTTTAGAGAATGTGTTAAAATATTGATGTATAAACAAAAAAAATGCCTGATGGTGAATATTCATGGTGATAATGGAATGAAGCTGCTCTTTGGTGACACCACATATTTAAAGCTTAATATGTATATGTCGGAGACTGTTCTCATCAACATCATTAGTAATTCACGGGTTTTGTGAGTGCCAATGAAGGGTAAATGCGGGCACAATAATACTGTTTTTAATACTTTATATTTACAGTTCAACAAATTATATTCTGTAAAATATGAATGTTAATGTAAGCCTAGCTATCTTCAATAATTTCTAAGTTGCATTGCTTTCTTCCTCCGACATATATATATATTTAATATATCACATAATGCCCACAAGTATACAAATATTTTGCCACAATTTTTTTTTTTAAATAAGGCTATTATAACAGTCAAGATTGTTATAGTAGCCTTGCCTATTGCCATTGGACTCTCCACCATCAGGACACTCCTACTGTTTCTTCAACAGTCTTAATCCCCTACTGAGAAACAATGCCCCAGACGCAGTTCAGAGTCAAGTGGCTGTTTAGACTTGCTGTAATGCAAAAAGCTACCTCTATTTTGTCCCATTAAAGCTTATTGTTTTCAACATATTTGTCAGTTTTATTTGGCACTTACTACTTTTTGAGAGAGTTAACTTATGATGTCATTATTTATTTACAGAACACAAACAAACCTTGCTTGTGAGGTGCTGAAGATATGTTTTGAGAAATTTAATACCGGTGAAGTTATCAAGAACTACACTAGTCACATTATGTATTTATTACGGCATGATAATTCCTGTGTCAAAAAACTTGGAATTCATGAGGTACAAAGAGTTTTACTTGAAATATAATTATTAAGCATGACTAGAATTTAACATTTGAAGTAGTGGCGTAGTGTGGAGGGGAGGGGGGTACATTTGGAGGGGTTGTAAAATTCCTTTATTTCGTGATATATATACTGGTATTTTTTATAGAAAAACCCTGGAGACTCATTCAAACTAAACTTTTAGAGTGCGACACAATATTTAGGTCTTGCATCCTTTTTTTGTTTATCAATTTAGAATGTCTTTTTTTTCGCCGACTATAAATTCTAAATGGTTGGGTTGGTGGATGCTATGCCACTGATTTGAAGGGACCTTAAGGGAGTTTGCGGGGTAATCTATGACTGATGTAAAAATATTTATTATTCAAATAGCCTTTGTAATGCAATGATATAACAAGAAATAAACAAGAAAAGAACAAAATTTATTGGCCTTTATATTCACTTGGAGCAAATTTTTGATCCACAAATTCGTTTTTTACAGGTGTATAAAACTGTAAAGGAAGATGTATCATTACTTCCAGTTCCGGAATATATAGATTTGTTTGTAGCTGTTGCACAGCTTGTTTGCGACAATGATATTGGTATAGCAAACAAAGCTGTGCTGATTACATCCAAGTTACCACAAGAAGCATATCCTAAAGTCTTGGAAGAAATGAAGTTTGCATTGCAATGTAACAAGAGTACCAGGTGTAATGTTTATGAGGTATTTGCAATTTCCCCCTATCCTTAGATTCTAATAAATAAAGTTTTAATTTGTGTTGTAATTGCATGAAAAACACAATTTGGCATTTTGGAGTTCTTGTTTCTTTAAATTTACAAATAATAACTATAGAGATTCCGAAAACACGACTGTTCACTGCTTATTTTAGTGTCCAACCCATGCATAGGTAGTATGTTATGTGATTTTGTAAGTAAACTTTGAAAATACTGTAAAATGCAAAAAAAAATAAAAGAATAAGATTTCCCATTTATGCATAAAATCATTGTTCACCCAATATATTTAAGGATTGAGATTAGTAAAAAAGTGGATAGTTTTCTAAAACTTGTATGCACTTATATGCAAATCTTATAAGTGCATTTTGGTCAGACAATTATTTGACCACATGACACAAGTATAAAGCCAATGATATCAGTTACTGATACCAGACATTAATAAATGGAATTTTGAAGTCACAAATTGTTAATATAGCATTTTTTTAATTTCTTGTACTTTGACCAATATCAGTGTTTCAGGTTATCACCAATATATCAGCCATATCATTTGATTTGTTTCAATTATGTGTTGATGAAGGTTACATTAATGGTATGCTATCGGAACTTGAATCAGATGATGTTTTATTTCAAATGAATATTCTAGAACTTCTTTCCCAACTGGCAGTTACACCACATGGCATAAATTATTTTGTCCGTAGTGGAGTTTTGCAGAAAATTACGGATTTATTAGCCAGTCTGCAAGATAGTCCTCTCAGAGGACTACTAATGCCAGGTAAAATTTGATATAAATAACCGTTGAAAATATACTGTGCAAAGATATTTTTTTTCTGGTCTGCTTGTAGGTTTTTAGGAATAGATTGCTTCATTGATGATTATTATTAGTGTATTGTATCCACTATATTTGTGTCATTATTTTAGTGTAGTTTAATTTTATTTTATATATAAATATGTGAAGTGAAAACTTTACACAATATTTATTTTTAGGATACATGAAGTTCTTTGGAATGATAGCACATAATTACCCCAAAGAAATACTTGACAAGTATCCTGTACTGATAGATTCATTGTTTACGGCAATTGAATCAACAGATGCAGCCATACTACCAGTTGCTCTAGATACTCTTGGTTTTATTGGCTCTACTGCTGAAGGAAAGTTGTGTTTGGCTGCTCTTGGTAAGTGTTATTGAAATTGCGGTTTCTAGTCTGGTTAAAATTTCATTCCTTTACAACCTACAGTTTCAAAATTCTTGTATGTATGTATAAATGCACTCTATGTGTTTAGAGACACTATACATTTCTGAAGGTGGTAGAAGCTTTTGGGGATTTGACTCTGGCGCCAACTCCATGACACCTTTTTCTGCTTGATGATAGTAGTGGTGGTAGTTACATGATGCTTTGATCTAGTGTTAGGGTGTGGCATGGGGAAGTTACTCAGGGGTAACAACACATTTGTGGTTGACCTCAGATAATGGTCTATTGTTATTGGGGTTAATCACAGGTGTCAATAGGCTAAATGCTCACTGTTCTATAAAATATAAACAAAATACACTAAAAATCAGGAGTGGTATTTCATGTTTGGGTGGCTTCTGATACTACGACCCTAGTTTACTACATTTGAAATAGTCAGATAATACATGTTATGTGGCTGCCTATCAGTAGCAAATTCAGGCTTGACATTTGGGAGGGGCTTGATCCAGCTGACCTCTATCAAAGAATTTGTCAGGCTCCATAGCACTAGGACGACTAAAAAAGCTCGCTTTTATAAGGAGAAACTAGGTATTCAGCAGTCTATGTAAGTCAAAAGTACAGGAAAATAGGTTTCAGAAATGTTGCTGTCCCCTACTACCCCACGGATAAATAAAATTTTGGGGGAAAGGGTTAAGCCCCTCAGGCCACCTGCCCCTACCACGATCTGCCAATACTATATAATATGACAGGGACTGTCTTAGTCACTTAAAAAGTTTAAAGAATCATGTGCTTCTATTTTAATTACATTATCTTTATGTCACATTTCAAGCGTTTCATTTTTACAATTATTATTGCAGGTGGTAAATACATACAAACACTTGAGAAATTGGGACAAATAGAGAAGAACTGCTCAACTGATACGAAAGTTCGGGTATTACTAACATTTGCTAATTTAATTGGTGTTGATAATGACCCAAAATTCTCCAATAAAAATTCTAATTTCCAAAGAATCAATTTAATGACTAGAGAATGGTTCAGATGTTTTAGTAAAGACCCCCGACCAATGGACAAATTGTTTTCATTATGTAAGAACCCATTCCCAGAAATTAAATCAGCTGCTTTAGACCTTTTGGATGCTACATGCCAACACTCATGGGGTGAAGAATTAGTTGCAAATGTTGCAGGTAAGATAATAAGTTTTTGTACATTTTCACCCATTTCCCTAATGTCATATGCGTAAATTAAAAAGTGTATGGTGAAAATTTGCAGTTCTATGAAGCCAATGCTTCAAAAATAAGACTAAAGTCCTTTTACCTTTTTATAAAATATGAGTTAATAAAAGCTTTTAACATAGGTATAACACCAATTTGTAAAGTAGTTGCAACAGTCTTACTTTGTTAAATTTTAAACATTTGGTTCACAGGGTTTGTTGAATATCTTATGGACCGCACTGCAGATGATAGTAAGGAGATAAAAGAAACCAAATACAAAATAATCAAACGTTTAGCTACTTCTACAGCCTTTGATACAAATATTATAGAGAGACTTCAAACATATGTGGAACAGGGGCCTTTCTTTTCTGAAACTCAGTTACAAGTGGCTATGGAAGAAGAAAATTAAGGGATTGTACATTAACATATTATTATTTATATTCAGTAATGCTATTAATATTTAGTAGTTATTTCATTGATGAGGATGTGCAGGCGCATGACCCAAACAGGAAAGTACAAGTTTTAATGGTTGGGAATTTAATTATAATTTTAAATTACAAAGTAAGAAATCCGTAAATAAACAATTTTCAAAAAACACACTTTTATTTTTTTCTCTTATTCCTGGTCTCTCTATCTGATGGAGCAGCAGCTTTCCGTTTAGTCGTCTTTCCTCCATATTTATTTGCCAGATTGTCAATAAACGAATCCATTTCTTGAGCTCGGTTTTGATTATTCCTTTTTATCATAAGTTCTAAACTTTTGTCTGCAAAAAAAGGAATTTTGATAATGTATTTGTAAATATATTATACATATATTCTTCAACATCTTGGTACAATGTTTGCGAAGAATGCATGAAAATATCTGAGCCAAAGGGTTAGCTACTACATAGGGCGAATAAGCTTACTGTGAGTGAAGACTGAAGAGGACTGGGAGAGTTAGATTGGGTACAATTGACAGTGGGTACACCGAAAGTTGTGGGTACAATTGTCCAAAGTTACAGTAGGGCAAACTTAATGACTCATGGTATTTCTGGCAGTCAACCTTGGTTGCTGGAAAATTTGTGGTAGATGTATCCGGTAGAATATTGTTAGGCGAGCTATCAGTTGCCAATGTTGTAGGTTTTACTATTTAAAACTAAGTTATATAAATTTTGTTACCTGAATCCAAACCCATGTTTTGTTTCATTTCCTCTGCCTCTTTAGCCTCCCGGCGTTGTTTTGCGTGACGACGATTCCGTTTCCTGGTCGGTTCGTGCGTAAATATTTTGTATGCTGGTATTTCCTTGTTTTCAATCATCTCCTGTAATATTTTTATTTAAAGGTAAGCATGAGTTAATTAAATTGAATTTAATATAAAGCACTGTTTTGTAATGGAACTTACATCAAAAAAAATATATTATTTAAACCTATAATAGTAATAGATTGAATGGGTAGCTATCGTATATATTGTAGCACACACAGCTATAGGGCCATGTCTACATCTTATGTCGCCTTTTTTTGAGGGGAAACCTTCAAAAGGTACCTGACGTCGTGGGAGCGACGCCAGGTTATGTGGGATTTTTCCCGCTCTAAAACCCCCGGCGGCCGTGCTCGGCGCTGCGAAGAGGAGTCCGGGATCTCCATAGGAACGCAACCGGAGACCTCTGAGCGTTTTGCCCCATCGGGCTCTACCCAGGTGAGCGGCTGGGCCCACCGCACCGACTGGTCTTTACGGCGGTATGCGACCACACATACTTCCGTTCTTCCCGGGGTCGCCTGGCTGGACGACTCGAGCTCCCCTTCTTCTAATCCCGGAACTACAGGGACGAGATCTTATGTCACCTACAAACGCGACGCGAAAATTGATGCGCGCTACCATGATTCAGAATGCATATAAAGTCATCGGTCCCAGTTTTTATGTTTGAATAGTAAAACAGTATTTTAATTTTTTTCAAGGTGATATGTTTTGAAAACACTTGACCCAGGTTGTCAACTCATTATACTTCTAACAATATGGATTGAAGCAGTGTGGTAGTGGTAAGTCTATTTCAGCTGAATCTCTTGCATTTTTGGAGCTGATTACATGTTTAGCATATGACAGGGCCAGCATTGACTACTTAATAAGTAAAGAGGTTTTCCTGTATGCCACTTTTATTCACTTACACACATATTGCCCTTTTTGGAAATTTTTCCTTATGTACATTTTCCTATATGTTACAGTCAAAACCGAATAAAGCGACATTGTTCGCTTTATAACGACGGATCGGTTATAATGACCAAATGGCAACATCCCATCTGAGCTGCTATTTAATCAATGAAGTAAATATACCACTTATAACGTCACTACACTACAATACAATAAAGTTATCGGCTACAACGACTGATACGAAATTTATTCTATCGAAAGAATGAATGTTTTGACTTATTTTAGCTACGCAATTTCTCGTACCCCATCCGAACGTCTTACGCGCTTTTTGCAGTTTGACCTAGTACTTATTTACTTTACTTCATTTACTACTTAGCGACTTATTTACTGCGATAATTGGCAGCGTAAATGAAAAGTTGATTGATTGAAATGCTTAGATCATAATTTGCATAATTTCTTGACCTATCCGAAGCCATTAAAACCAGAAAATCGTTTTTTTAGAGATAGCGTTTTTGCGCTTCTGAGGGCAGTCCCATACTTGTAAATTTGCTTATAAGGACTACCGGGTATAACATTATAAGTTATGGTCCCTTCAATGTAGTTTGCACTCACAGTTAATATTTCTTTGATCCTAGGCTCATCTTCATTTGTAATGAACTGCACTTGATCCACAATGTAATTCATATCACCTTTCCCAGCTAAATAAGCTGTCTTTAAATCTTTTTTCTCCTCTTCAGATCCTGTAGAAATTAGATTATTAAAACAATGTAACAATTGAGCTTGCAGTGATGACTGCTATCCGTAGAAATTGGTGACCAACATTGCTTGCAGTGATGGCAACTGATGACTGCTATCTATAGAAATTGGTGACCAACTTCATATAAAATCTGTTACACCTAAAGATGATCATACACATTGCAGCTATATAAGCATGTGTAATAAATACATAATCAGCTATCATCAACAAAATATATCACATCTTGTAGTTTTGATGATTATATTATCACAATATTTTACACTCAAGGTAGGTAAATTTTAAGAGTATTGAACTCTAAAATGTCATAAACTGTGTCCCTAATGTTTCCAGATAATATAAGATCAATCGGTACATAATACATCTCATAGTATTATATAATAAATTGTTATATGAATACAAGCTTATTCTCACAGCTCTCCCACATCAGTCACATGTGATGATGGCTGATGACCCATGTGGTCATCAGCCATCATCACATGTGACTGTGTCAGCAGTCACCATACCGGTCTGACACGCAGTGGGACCCGGGTTCGATCCGTGGCCAGACAGACAACTGAATGATGAGTTTAGATTTCTATTGTGGGTCTGGGTGTTTGTGTATTCGTCATTGTGTGTCCATGGCATCCACGACATAGGAGAAAATCCTACTAATGGGGCTATGAGGGTAGAAAGCGTTTATGCTTACATTTATTTACCACGGTAATGAGTATCCAGTAAAAAGTATATGCCAGATTTACATCCAATCAGTGCTTGAAAATTTCCAAACATACATATATCCTCACAAACTTTCTCCTTTATAATATTAGTAATAAGTAATACTTGTTATATGAGCAAGTTCACCATGTACATTCCCTTGTTCAAATTTTATATATATCTAATATTTCTTATTAACTTTAAAATGCCGGTTATATTCATACCTGTATATTCTTTTTCATAAGCCTTGATGTCTTCAATAGTGATTTGTTTGAATAGCATCCTCCAATATTGTAACCAATCATTACATAATAGACTTTCATCATCATCATCAACACAATTAGTTTCATCATAACGAGCCCTCTTGTCCTTGTCACTTAGAATCTGGTGAATTCTGCTCAGAACTTTGAACTTTTCTGTAGCTTCTAACCTCTCATCTTCTTTGGCTCTATCTGGATGTACTTTTAATGACAGCTTACGGTACGCAGTCTTTACTGAAAACAAATTAAATAGATAGGTTATTTATATTATTCATCTAAGCCATGTAATTTGGCAATTCATATGGCTATTGTACATGTTAAAGAGCTATAATTATGTGAACTGGCTTAAAACACATTGAATTAATTACTTACAATTTATGAGAGCATGTCTTGAATGTTAAATGAAATAAATGAGAATGCATTTCCTGATTAGATGATCAGGCAATGCAGTCTCATTTATTACATCTATTGGTATCAAGATTAAAAAGTCTCCTACCTTTAAAGTCTATTACCTATTTTATGAATATATTGAACTCGTATTTGGACTAGTGGCGTAGCGTGGGTTTATGCCGCCCGGGGCGGAAGTTGAATTTACCACCCGCCTATTTGTCAGCGAAAAAAAGACAAATTCTAAATTGACGACCAAAAAAAACGGTCGCCAACTTTAAATATTCTGCCATGTGCCGCCCGGGAGCGTACCGGTTATATATTACGAAAAATGGAAATGTCGCCCCTCAAAATGTTCCTCCTGGTGTGCGCTTCCCCCCAACGCTAACTCTTATGCAGATATATCCCTGTTTGTCTATAGTCTCTTAAAATTAAAAGGAATTACCATTATAGTCTTGCTTATAATTGATCTTGCTGGCATATTCAACATTGATAAGTCAAAGATTATTTAACCTTTTAACCCCCAGACTTTATATCAGTTGTCATGCCCCCCAGCATACACACTATCACACTAACTATTTCAAGGTTGATATTTTGATGTAATAATGATATATATGTGTGTGGTTAACTAAGACCTCGGTAATATTACTTACCCTGCGCAACTACAAAACATTTTTAGGCGGGTAGTATAACAACATGTTTTTAAAGATTTGCATGATTTATTAATTAGGTTTTGACCTAATATCAACTAATCTGCAAACAATTAAATCAATCCAAAGATAAACTTCGCCATTATTTTTACTCAATAAATAGTAATAAGCTAATATGTGTATTCATCTTTATCCCAGTACTGACAACAGGTAACAACAAACATGAAAATAAAAAAATAGTCTTTATAATAAATTTCAATTCCCATATTTATCAATTTCTGAACATAAAACTATTTGCATAAATACAATACTGATGGAAAATTCTAGATTTTATTCAATATAGAAGATTCTATGTTGATATATTTGCATTGATAATTCTTGGTATGCCTCATCCCTCATGTTGGATTTTGGCGACATAAGTGTTGCACATCAATACAATTTTCTTATAATTATGCTCATAATTCATCTAACTTTGGATATTATTTGTAGAATTTCTAATTAAAATAATAAAGTGTATTTTTTTGTTATGATTACTTAATAAACTATATATCTATTTAAAAAATAGTTTTGATTGAATGTGGCGTATTTAAATTTAAAAAAAAAGCAGATTAAAGCTGGTATTTAAAGGTCGTGTTGGTATTTGGTCGCAAATATACGACCCTGACGAAATGGACCCGAAAATATTTATCCGATAAATGCGACGTAAGTAGTTAAAAGGTTAAGATATACAAGTAGAAAACAAGCAAGTATTACCCGGATAGTAAGAGGTCAATACGTGAAGTCTAGTGTTTTAGTACATGCCAGTGGACAAATGTATATTTTTAGCAAAAATAATCCTTTTAAGGTTTACGAGTACTCATAATCACCGTATATAATAAGCCCTTTCCTTCCTTCTACGCGTTTACCTTACCCCTCGCTCAAACAAAACACGGCCCTCATTCTTCAACGTTCCCGTGGCTGGATACATGTAACACTAATTACTTAAATATTATCGACTATTTAAAACAAGAAATACATATAACTGAAAAGAATATAAAAATCCTACCTTGTTTTTCTGTCGCATTTTTTGGAATTTCCAAAATTTCATATAAATCAGTTGAATTATAATATTGTTGGCATAGATCAAGAAAAGACATTGTTTTGTTTTTTCAATAACAGCGAAATTAAAAAGCAAATACCCTAATTATACTATAAAATCGGCGTTAATCGAAGTTCTTCGCAATATTGTCTTCGAACGGCGCCGGCGGCAATTTAATGTGTTGACATTGACAATGAAATTAGTCTTGAAATGACATTACTGACAGTGACTACGTGAATGCTGCCACCATTTGATTTTAGTCTATGATTTCAAACTTACCAAAATCCTTAGAAATATTTTTGAAAAAATTGTAATATTAGCCGGTCTTGTAAACTTCTATTTTATAATTAATATTTAATTTCCCAATGTATTTTTTTTCATATTAAGAGATTGGATTATTTCAATTTGTGTAGTACGCCTAATCGGACATCAAATCGTGTCTCTAGTCGCACTGTTACTTCAATTACAAACTGTTGTCTGAAATCGCACGCAGCTAGGTCATTGTCTTCGATAATGTCTTTTATAGCATTCCATGCACTTAACAGTCAATATTTTTTATTCATAATTTTAATAAGGGCTTTTTGAGGTAGCGCAGTGGTGTAGCGTGAGGGGGCGGCGCACCTCGGGCGGCATATTTGATGGGTGGCAAAATTTTTCGTAAAACGTAAACGCTAATTTTTTGTTGTGAAAAACCTCGAAACTCCAGGCGGCACATTTAGGGGGACCCAAAATATTAAGGTTTGGCGACCTTTTTTTTTCTAAATCAGTGGGTGGTGAATTCAACTTTTGCCCGGGGCGGCATAAACCCTCGTTACGCAACTGAGGTAGTGGCATATAACGCGATTCAAACTACCTACTATAAACGATACCTACTGTAGTGTTAGGCGTTGGTGATTTTTAGTTACGTCTAGGTCAAATATATTGACATGGTTGTTTTTTGTCGTACGATAAAAAACGATCCTTATAAATGGTATCACTTTTGGTCCATTTATAAGGATCGTTTCTCGACTTTGCCGGAAAAATATTTTTAAATTTATTTCTTACTCTAATAGTTGCATGAAGTTAGATATGCAGAGCCATAGCCAAAAATATACCGCCTTGATGCGACTGCGTGTGCATAAGCAATATTATGATTATAGTAAGTCATTCCTCGTTCAGTAAGTATTTATAGATATCAGTGACAATACTGAGGACGACTGTGAAAATAAAACTAATTATATTGAAGTATAGGGACATTAGAGTGTACGATTACCGTCTAATGTCACAATACTTCCATTTTCCTAGAAGTAGTTTCGAAATACAATAAAAATATATAAAAAAACGGTTTAAACAAAAAAAAAGATTTTTTTTATTATCATTATTATCAGATTATCATTATTTTCCCATGACAACAAAATGCCATTTTTTTAATATTAAACTTGTCTATTTGTTTATGAACAATTTATTAACAGATGCTGTGATTTTTTCAACGTTGGACAATGCTTCTTTGAAATGAAAAATAGCCATAACATTTGATAAAAAATAACAGAAATTGAAACGATTTTAGAAAATATAAGGTAAGTGACCCAAATAAAGCCTAGGTCCTAATAAAGCCTATTTTGCCAATTTGCCACTTCGCGATTTCAAATGCCTGCCAATGATTGTAGAAGAGTACGTGTACATAAACTAACACACATAAGCA
>DWPF01000028.1:0-18903 GCA_018251575.1 Cecropterus bathyllus | reverse complement strand
CTTTTTGCCGCCCCCTAAAAAGTGCCGCCCGGGCCGGGCCGCCCCCCCCCCGCGTGCCTGCCCCTCCCCGCCGACGGGCCCGGCCGCCGCACCGAGCCCGCACCGACACCGCGCCGGCTTCGCCACCGGCACCTCACAGCAGGTAGTAGAGTTATGCTTAAAAGTCCAATTGACTAAATCCATGTTCAGAAAACGAAATAGAAAAACCTGAAAGTAAAGGAGTATACTTGGAATATATTGGAAAATAATTGACCAAATTGGTGACCAAAAACACAAACTAGACAAGCGTGAAATGCGTTAACCCTCTGAAAAATCGTTTTGTCAAATTTACCATTTGACAAAATTCGTGTTGATGACCACTCCAGGTTAATCTACAATAATGATACATTCAAAAGAGTGACACCTACGCAACTTGCTAGTTTACCAAAATATTTTGAAGATAAATGTTCGTTTGTATAAAATCCAATAACATTGTATAGTAATTTTTTGGTATTATTACTAATTAAGAAGTTTGTGTTCGGAAATCAGATGCAGTTATAAACATAGTATCACGAGTAATTGTGAGATACGAGTAAATAAGTGACAAGTAGCTGCCAAAACGTGTCACGTAGTCACGTGTGCGCTGCAGCGGGGCGCGCGGCGGTGCAGCATCGCTGGCAGGAGGGCGCCGGCGGCCGCCATGTGCCACACTTGATTAAATCCATGAGCAACGACGCGCAGCGGCGCTAGCGAGTATTGCGGCCATCGGCGGGCTCCACAAATCGCGTAGCGTTTCCTCAACGCCACTCACGTTATCCACTCGACTAATTAACATTCCTTGCGCCGACAATGAACACGCGTTTTCAACTCATTAACTTTGCCACTATACTTTACTGGTCGTCTACTCCCTGGGAGTTTGATCTAATTTTACTATCGTTGTACCATTTTTATGTTACTTCTTCGGTGATAATTTTGTCGTAATTTTGTTTGTTTTGTTGTGATACGTAAGTCTAAAGTTTCTTTAATAAACCGGTTGCAACAATTGATACAGCATTTGAAGAAACCGGGTCACTATCATGAATTGACTAGATACTGCATTGGCCGCAGATGACTTTGCATATTACACTTAGTCTAACGAGCAGGGAGCTCATGCTGTCTGCCTGAAAGGACCGGCAATGTTGTATAGGACCATCGTTTACCTTCCGAATGGCATATGCTTAATTCACGAGACCCGTTGATTATGCTGTTTGAGATGCGGTGCATTATTCATTAGTGGGTGGAAAGTTTTGGCTTTCCGAATATAAAAATGTGGGTCAAGGCCCGAGCCTTCACCGCCACATCTTGACGCAACTCGTTTTGTGTTCATTTAGATGCAACCTCATTTCTGCCATCTTTAATTATGTATTATGGCTTCCGCCTCTAGAAAGATCTATCTGGGTGCGACGAGCGTAACTAAGAAATCACACATTTAGGTCAGGATCCTAAGAGATACGGTAGGAGTGCGTCAGAACATATTCGCCGGACCCTCATGAATGTAATGATTTAGACCTTATTTGACGTTTAGTTGCACCAGAGCGGCCAGAGCCATTCTCGTTGCATAAGCATAATCTTCGCGATAAGAGCAGAGCGCGGGGCGCGCTATCGGCCGGTGTCGGGGGTCGCGCGATATCGTTCTGTTTTCGTTTCTGGACAGTTCGTCGGAGCTATCGCGGGTTATCGCGTCGATGTTCAAATATTCGTGACCTTCGATCTGTGGCCGGAGGCACGCGGTCGATGCATGCGGCCGCACGTCGTCGTCGGCTGCAACCTCAAAGTTCTACGGAACCTTACTTGCAGCGGGCTCGCTCCGGACCGAGAGGCCGGTGAAAGCTGCAGTAAATTAATCGCTCAGGTGGATTCCGCTTTCGAATTGAATTTTTATCGGTATCGGTGAGTGTCGCCGCGTCAGGACCGGTTCTTAATTTCCTATAGGTGCGCGCGTTGTGCATCTATTTCGGGAGTCGTTGACCGCGAGTTTGGCACTGCCGACGGCCGGTTTTATTCTGTTCGTGTCGGAGCATCGTTCCGGGAGCGCCTCGCCTCGCCTCGCCGCGCGCTTTCGTGTAAAATGCGCGCGTATTTCAGGCGATGACGTAACGCGGGAGTGCGTCGTCCCCAGGCGCCGGGAGGGACATGCCTAATCGGGCATAATGTTATTAATAAGCCGGGGGCGGGCCGGGGCTCGCCCTCGCATAAAACAATGTTTATTGCCCATCGGACGCATGCGATCCCCGCACGAATATGATATCCCGCGTGGCGTTGCATCGCACGGAGCATTGTTGCCGACCGGCTATTTTTACCTGCCACCGCTAAATTGAGCCGTAGACTGACATGAAGCTGGCATTTCGTTCGTAGGTTCCACAGTTCATAGAGAACCAAGTTCATCTCACTCTTGCCTCAAAATGAACGTAATTTGTCCGCTCTCATTGTCAACTCACTGCATGGGTCATGCGTCCCATGTGTCATAACTGTCACCGGCAAAAGACATATGAGCGTCGCGCAAACGAGACAATACGCTTCCAATTTCAAAATAAAAGCCGCAAAAGTCAAAACAGAGTTGGCTACAATAATAAATTCAAATTTAAATAACGAAATAAGCATGTTTGCAAACACAGTTGCGACCGTTATCTCGTGGAGAGGAAACTCGCGGGGCGGACGGCGGCGGGGGAGGGGCTGCTATCGGCGACCCGTTGACCCGCAATGCTGGGCAAAAACGGCTCAATCTCATGAAGCGACGCTCGCACTCGACAGGTTTGACCGCCACTGCCGAGCTTTCTCCCGCCGACCACCGCCGCCGCCACCGTCGCAACTGTTCACATGCAACAACTCGCTATCGCTGACACCTATACACTAGAATGTTTTACATCACACACTAGTCAGCAGTAATTCCAACGTGATATAGAATAGTAATCTAATAACAGGAAAACATTATCGATAATAAAATGTCCTCGTTGCATACAAATTGGAGAGTATAATCGTGTTTCATTCGTACGGCATACAAAGATAAAAAGCAATTAAATTAGGTCAATAACTTACTTGAATGTATGTATTATGCTTATGAGAGTATATTCTAAAGTGGAGGTATATTGGCAATAAAAGTAGATATTTCATTTGTTGTTAATGTACATAAATATAATAAATATATGAAAAGGTTAATGAAATGTGTTGAAACAAACATATCGAACATGTGTTACCGAACGCACGGTTGAGCGGATGCCGAGCGGTGACCGCCGATAGCGCTTTATCAGTCGCCTCCTACACAGCCGTACGTTACACACACCTCGTATTCACAATTCAAATTGAAACATTTCTTACATGATTTAAAAATACTTTTGGAATGGACGTGATTCCTAGTGTCCGATCGAAGTTTCACATCGGCTAATTGTGCGATCAAAAAAGAGGTTACGGCAGAAGTTTCGAATTAATCGAACCGAGCCCCTAAAATCAGCTAATACATTGTGCCTTGTAAACATATCATGTTTACAACGCATCTTCTCTTGAATCACAAATTAAACTTTGATTAAGACATAGATTAATAGAGGTAACTCGAAGGTAAATTCCGGGTATTAGTCATTTTCGAAAATCTACAAAATTTCGGTTTCGACTGAAAGTAGAACAGAAGGCGAATGTTCCGTGGCGATTTCAGCTGAAAGACGGGTTTCGATCGGTCGCTAGTCATTTCAAATTTCTCCATCTTTCTTGTATTTTATACCGATATACCTAAATACGCTTTCTACACTCATAGCCCCACACTAGGATTTTCTCCTGTGTCGTGGGTGCCATTAACACATACAAAGACGAAAACACCAAACAGACCCAGGACAGAAATCTAAATTCATAATTCAGATGTCTGTCTCACCGGGGATCGAATCCGGAACGCACTGCGCGTCAGACCGGCATAGTGACCGCTCCGCCACGCGGGTCGTTATACCTATTCTTTGTATATGGAATGCGCTAAGAGCGTCATTCGTTGTTACAATAACGTCGTTCAAAATATGTTTACACACTATCGATGATACCAATAAACAAGAAATGATGGCAGAGCATATAAACAAAACCACTAATGATATCTTGGCGTAAATAAATAAGTATTGGGCCAATAGCAACGAGTTAGCAAACACAAAACAAATCTCTGTCATTACGTAATGTAAACACTCCTCTGTAATTTTGTACGCACTTTCTCTGCTCGTTAACAGTTATGGCCGTGACCGTCACACCTTGTTCGGAGTTAACTTTAGTGCTACTAATGACTTTATAGCCAGAAAATTGATAAACACCACGTTGACACGCGTGTCCGATATAGTCTCTCAATTGCGTTGGCATCATTTCCATATCTAAATAACTTTACTGCTAAACAATTATCTAATTTTAACAGTAAAGTGCAAATTATTTGTTCCATACTCATAACTAAAGTGAAAAAAACTTTTAAATGTGATAGTAAATTGAAACTGGAATATTAATATCATATTATAGGTATTTTATTCGTAATAAATGAATTCAAATAAATACGATATACATACACAAAGGTTTCATCTTAGGTCCCTTATTATACACATGAAATTTTCCGTAATAAAACGTATATTTCAAATATATGTCAAATTCCATATTATCAACTAAGTTTTAACCTTGGTATTGTAATTTAAGTATAAAGTATAATAATTAAACTTCCCGAAATAAACATATTTAAAGTGACACCAGAGAACCGTAAATCGTATCAAAGTTTTGATCTAAATCAGCATTTATTTTGCTAGTCTATACTTAGTTGCTCTACCAAGCAAGCTAACAGCGCAGGCAAAAAAACCACCGTAGCACATAGCATGTTCACGTTCCACGTACTCGGCACGCCACTCGCGGGTACTGTTACAATCACCTACTAGCACTCCGCTTTTTTGTGGCACTACAATCACCTACTAGCACTCCGCTGTTTGTGTCAGTGGAAGTAGATACCCGGCGTATAGACCACCTCGTGTTGACTGCTTACTCTGAATATATAACTTTAACAAATCCTTAGCTCTCCGAGGGCGATGACAGATGCAACCCCTGTTGTTCATCCCCGACTACATGGAAACACAAATGAGAGTATTCAAAAAATATTTAAGTTATGCCATAACACAAAGAAAAGAGGTTATTTCTTCGTCACGTATTTTTTGTGTTTCACATATTGGACAAAGTTTCGTCGCCGTGGTCCAGTGAAATATGTATATGTTGAACTCATACTAAGTACCTACTAAACCAAAACTTGTTTAAATTATTTTCGCTTTTTTGTTGTTTTTTACATATTTTAAACTTTATCAATAGTATTCTCAAAGTGACCATTACTGACCTGCATAATCGTCAGTCTTATGGCCTAAAACCTCTGTATTCTAAGAGTCAGTCAGCAGCAGCGACAGTAACGGGTTGATAAAGATATTTCCGACGGACGCTACGGAATGTACTGTTATATTCACTTTAAACTAAGAATGCTATGCTAATGCCGGCTCATTTAAATTTTAAGCACAAAAATGTACTCCCACATATCTCTTTGATGGTTGCCATGGCAACAACGCTCACATAACTTCATGATAACGGCCTCAATATAAGGGACTCGTTTCACCGACTGAGTGTCACGAACGGTGAGATAAGCGAGGAAATATTCAAATATTTATGATAATCAATCCCTATGCTACCTAACATACGATAATGAATAGTCACAGAAACGAAAAAACTCTGCAAGCGAAACATTTGAAATTAGATATGTAACGAAAATAGGACTATTAAAAAGAAAGAAAGAAAGAAAGAATATTTTTTTCCTCCTTTTCTTTCTAAAAGATATGTCCGTAAACATCAGAAAGTATTTCTCACAGTAAACATAGATAAATGATTATCATAATTATTGTTATATTGCTTAGTTAAAAAAAAAAAACAAATTGAATGGAGAGATTTACTGGTTTGAGATGAAACCAGTCACTATGCATTTTTTATCATTTCCATTACGATTGCAATGTGCTTATTATGGAAAGGGATGAATAAATTAATTTATTTTATGTAGCGTAACAATAGTAATTTAATAAACCTATAAGAGGCTTAATAAAATAGAAACGCCCAGTATAAACATCATATACATAAAAACTAATTTAAAAATGTTTGTACGAATTGTTTTCTTGTTGTGAGAAATAGAGGTATCAACTTAACCGATAGTCTAACTTCGTTGCTCGATATGTGTATTAGATAAATGACGTAAAAATATACATTATTGATTACAACCCGATAAATTAATATGATTATGAATGTAAGTTATTGATAATACGGTTATCTCTTAATCATTTCATTGTAGCTACGGTAATATATGTAGTTTATATGCTGTGGAATAAAAAAAACTGCCTCGTCATACGTTATTTATTATAAGATATTTAGTATCTTACTACTTACTAATATTATAAATGTGAAAGTTTATGAGGATGTGTTTATTTTTTACTCTTTCACATAAAAACTACTGGTCGTTTTTCGCTGAAATTTGGCACACATAAGTATAGTGTATGACCTAGATTAACACATACGGGACGCGCGGATAGATTGACAAAATAGTAATAAAAATCATTCTTCACGAAGTTAAGCATTATGCAAGAGATGATATTATTGATGTACCTATAGCTAAGTATATAGTTGTCAAATCAATGTAATGTATGAAAAACACATTATTTGACCAAAAAAAAATACGTACAATAAATAAGCATAAATGCTCCTAAATGGTATTCAATTAGGACATTTCTTCTAGAAGAATTTCTATTTGTTATTTCAATAAAACATTTTACATCAATCATATAATGAAACACTAAAATAAATATAATTTTATAAATAAAACTGCGAATATTAGTTTTTAACCGACTTCTTAACGGAATCTCAAGAAATATCTATGCGCGAACTCGAGAAAAGAACGCTATTTCGATAATAAAACTACTTGTTGTACTTAAAATCCATTTATTTCATAATTACTGCATTTATGTGCACCATTAATAATTTCATTTGGAGTTTCATTGCATGTTATAACAATCTAATACAAATTATAATATCATACAATGAGAGAAATGTTGTCTTAAAGGAGAATTGTTTTCGACCTTCGTGTCACTCCGACAGCATTAAGTGCCGACCGAATGCTAACAGCTCGCAAATTCCCTCAATAACTTGTAGATATGCGACCTTCTAAAAACTAGAACACAAATTCATATCACTCCTCCAGTTTTGACTTTCTCGCACATTTTAAAACAACCTTTTTTATATTCGACTTAACGAATTAAGTTTATTTTATTACTATGATATCTTAATTATAATCGTGATAACGTTATTGAAGGTGATGTGCAACTTCCGTGCACTAAACATTAACATAAGAATTTCATAAATAGATTTTCTTCATGCGGAATACACACAGGAACTATACCCATAAGTATGCATATTATAACGATATTATAACAAAATTATGCCTTATACTTATGCATAATTATGTTTAGGTGCTGTTTTAAAATTAATATTAGCCGGTCTCACATATTAATAACTTAGTTATTGTAGTGTTTAAACTCCGTATTTTTTAAAATATAATTGATGTGAGTTTGTCTTGTTCATGCCTAATAATGTTGTTACTGCTTTGTAAGTTACAATATTATTTTTATGCTACTTCGCTCTATAAAGTCGCAGCCTAATTTGAATTTTGATGCCCATAAAATTTTTAGGAATAGGCGAATGTCAGCAGTTCCAGTAAATCTCGTATTCGGAATCTGTGTGCGGAGAGCGCTGACGCCTCCAAAAGACATCAACGACTGCGCGCCCTCGCCGCCATCTTCACGTGTCTTATGTTACGAGTATTTATAAACCACCTCCACCGTAAAGGAACAGGTTTGTGATTTTGTGACGTTCTCTACAGGAGAATTGGTCGTACATATATTGGCGTGAATGAAACAACAAAAGTAATTATCGACAACATTGCATTTTAGAAATGCATCACACACATTGAGAATGTTGAAGTCAAATTGAATCCATCTATACTATTAAATCAAATGTCATCAAATGTTGAAAAATTCTTTTTACTTTTGAATGATCATCCAGACAAGATATTCTTAGTTCGATGGCGATAGCGTCACATTCATCGTCACGTCTATTGTTGCCGTAGTTATAAAATAATTGTAAACCACCTGTTTTCTGGTTAAGTAGGTGAAGTTTGGCGGAGATACCAATATAAGTTCCAACTTAGACCTCAGGGGACGCAACACATCAGTGTTAGAACACCAGACAGAATTTCTGTTCTGCTTTGATGCCAGTAACCAATTAACGTCCGATGTGGTGTGGTGCGAGTTATTTACTGATTTCGTTACAAACGTGCAAAACTTGTAAATTTTATATCGACGTTTAAATGTGCGCTCATATAATTGCAATGAATATGAGACATCGATACTTATCAATCATACTCGTGGAACATAACATTTAATTGCAATGTACTCAAGATCAATTAATATTTTAATCTCTAACACTTAATTGGCTCTATCAGTGCAAACACTGAGCGCGGCCTTAGGATCAAATCAATGCCGTCGCCGCTGACTGCGAGACCCTTGACTGTTGATGAACTATTCATCAGTTGACCTCTGAGCCACGAGCGTGATGAAGCAACGATCATAAAATTATTGCTTCGTAATTACAAGGAACTCAGTTTTGACTAGATTCAACATAATTTTCCTGAAAGGAAAATGTAGAGGAAAATTAGGACTAATAATGATTTCGTTGAGTACCAATTTGAATAATAATAAGTAGGTTAGTAGCTTACACACACGAAGTTAGTGAGCATCCCACGATTGTATTTCGCACAATACGCTATCATTAATGTTCAAATCTTCAACCCATTACTAACTACTAACCTAGCTTCGGGTTTTCGTTGACCAGGTGTAGGATTAAGATTTCAAGAAAATAACATGGAGAACTCTTAGGTATTTAACATTCATCATTACTCACATGATGATAGTTAGCCAATTTTCAAAGAATGCCATTTCCCTGGTACAAAGAAGACGATCCTATATCGTGCCAAATTTGTCACGTCTGACCAAATATTTGGACTTTACGAGTGGGCAGGTACTCATCCTAATTGGTATTCGCAACTCAATCCGATGGTTTAACTTCAGTCCGTGCTGCCAGAATATAAACGTAATAATTACAATCTAATAGTGACAACATAGAACCATGTCAAAATGTTAAAAAGATAGTTGAAATAAAAATATATTAATAAATTTGTGAATCGAGTGTTACTGTAGTTATTCGTTGGCAGTCTCAAGGACACTACCAATAGTCCAACTCTAATTAATAAATACAAAAAATGCCTGTTTATTAATTTCATTCATAAGTTATTGGCTAATATGTATTTTAAACTTGTTAAATCATTGTAACAATGAGTAAGAAAATAACTGATAATATAATCATAACTCTTTCAGAATAAATGTAACTAGACGGAACAAACTACATTACATTTACATTTTTTCCACGGCCAGCGCGCTTTATTACCATACTCCTTGCTAAAAAATTACGAAACTACGGCGTGTAGAGCGACGCGGTAGAGTTCGATAGAGTCGACCATGATTTGCTAGTTGAGTAACGCGAGCGCGAGGCAGTCAGAAAAAGCATAATTAAGACAATTTGCAATTTAATTAGGAGCGTTCGTACGACGCGTGGAATCGCGTGCGCGCGCCGCGTGGAGCCGCCGCCGACGCCGGCAACCATCGCTGGACTATTGTTGCACATACATTTACTATTTATCCGTTGTTACGGAAATTTTGCAAACAACAATGAGAAATTATTTGTATAATCTTAATGCTCGTAACCTAGAAATGACTAAAAAGAATGATCTTGTATTTTTTAACATTTCAGGTCATATTAGGAAGAAGGGTTAATAATTATTCTATACCATTAGAATATACAATACCATACTTTTCAGTCATATAAAACGGAGGAGTCTCATTATTTGGCGACTTAACTGCAAATATACGAACATGAAACTGAACTGTCTGCCAAAATGCCACAATTTATACAATTGCGCATTATCAATTAAGTTTACACAACATAAAAATAGCCGAATTGCTTCGAATACGACCTGTTCACGAACAATTGAGGTTATTTCAGTATTTTATAGCTCAGTTTATATTCTCTAAAACTATACGACGCTTGAGTTCATCGCACAGGGAATTTAACCGAGTGTGAAATAATTTACGACATGTAGCGTTTTTATGAGGAATAACGAGGAAGAAAAAAGTTCACAGCTGAGAGATAGAGACGTGTACTTCCTTGTTATAACACTCTTTAGTAGACACAATTTGCTGTGGGTTTTGTTATGTTTGTTTGGAAATATTGAACATACTCGTATTTCTATAAGTGAAAAGAATGAAAAGTATACCAAATTCATGTTTATTAATTATGAACAAAAATTTTATAAGGGCGATTGATAGAAACATTTGTCTTATGTAGTAGCTCTATAATAGTGTACTGATCTGTTAGTAACTCAAGAAAAAAATAAGACAATTTATTAGGGGCCCCGAAGAATTATACAAATAAAATTAATGTATACATCTACATTTATTATACATTAGTACATGCTGAATGAATTTAATATGTCGGTACATTGTTGGGAAGGTGTGCGATAGACTCCGAGTGTGTTCGGGCGCGGCGCGCTGTTTGCACAAGTGTGGCGTTGCCGCAGCTCACACCGGCCTTTATTAAATCGATATCACCACACACACATACACATAAACTTGTGCAAACATATCCCATTTTATTACGCACACACAGTAACGAGTAAATTTAATTTATGTGATTGTTTCAGGGTACGGTTTGTTAGTACAACTACCCGAGTACATTTCTAATAGACAAACAAAACGCTATGGAGTGATACGTTTTTTAAAGATAAGTATTACCCACGTACAATGAAACAAAGGTTTAATTTGTGTACAAGATATTATCATATAAGATACGGACAAAAATATGGTAAAACACTTCCACAAAGGTAACATTGATCTGATAATCGGAATCAATTAAACAATACAGTAAATTTATGTAGCAATTGCTAGCAAACTAAACATTACCTATGCATACGTATGCATCATGCATGAATGGAAAGACCAGAGCTATCTGCTGGCTACGTAATAAATGTATCTAATCTTATTTACATAACCGTCATCGACACAATAACTTTTATCACTACCCTTTTCAATCGGTCAGTGTCGTGTGTTAAAAAATTCAAATCCACAGGAATAACAAAGTTTAAATCATCATATGCTTGCTTCAGCCTGTCAGCTTTCCATAACGGCAATTAATACATGAATACAGCTATGATCTTTGACAAGTTTTCTCGCGTTGCACCTGGGGATGTATTTTTAACACGCTTTCATTAACTTAGCATGTATGTGTGTACTTGTATCTTCGTAAGGATGCTTACTCACTCACTCATCCATTGATTAAACAACGCAGAGCGTAAACTGTTGGACTTAAAAACATTGAATTTTGGCAAGATGTTTCTTGTATATGACATCTAAGATGGTATTTTCTGATATTGCACCCCTATAGGGGTTAATTCCTTATTTATGAACGTTTTTTTAAACGTGTCATTTTTCATACAATCTCAATGAAACTTATATTATAATATAACTTATACTAATAGTATCTGGTTTTCAAAACATTCGTCTTTTATCAGTTTTATTTTTAAAAAATGCTTTGAGAGCTAGAAGTTAAGATAAAAATAGAGTCATCATGAAATATCATAAAAAGCACCAAACATTTTTACAATACACCACCAACACCACGCTTTTTTACGATAAAACTATTTTTTTCTTTTAACTCTATTTTTTTTACTTTAGAAAATATTATAAATATAAAAATAATTACAAAAGCGTGTTTTTAGTTTTTAAAACTATCATGTATTTATGCAAGAATCCGAACGTTTATGGGGGCAAAGCCCTGCGAATGGTCCATCTTCTCTCTCATCTCATTTACAAATGTTTCTTTTATATTTTTACTGATAAAATGACGGTTACTTACTAGTTCAGTTTTAACTTAAAATTTAATGTCAATAAAAATCCAATTGCCTTTTTGTCGCAGCGACGACAGCGCCTGCGCAGGCGCCGGCTTCGGTTCCCAGCGAATCTATTTTACTGACATTAGGCTTAGAGTACACTCTATAAATATTTACAGGACACATTTGTTTTTATTAAGGTGCAAACGTGTAAGCTTATCAATACAAGAAGTCACTTGAAACGAATCTTTTAATTTACTTATAATATTTTGAGTAAAAATATATTTTTTTGTTATCTAATAATAGATCTTATTAATTTCATGATTTCAATAAATCAAGACGTAGAAATATAAAATGATATAATGTTAAAAATGTTATGAAAAAATTATTGGTAAATGATTAAATGTTAAAATATTTTAAGATATGTTAAAGATATATAACTGTACTATGTATTGACGCTGGCAACACGCAGGTCTAAATTCTAATGTAGGTACACAACATTAGAATTTAGACCTTTGCCATCATCGTACAATATTACCGGCAACACTGTCCATATTCTATTTTATCTATTTTATATACATATTCTATTATATCTTATATGTTTATTTACAGTACTAAAACATATCTAGAGACAATGTCGTATGTGGACAGAGCCTTAACGAGCGGCGCCTGCGATCCACCTGCGGCCCGTGGCCATTCATCCCCGCTCCGGAATGCCTTCAGACACCGCTTCGAGCTTATCCGTTAAAACCTGCGTATTAAACACGTAAAGGCGAAACACGAACTCTATCATACACATATGCGTATGTGGAATTATCGCATTAATACGAAGAATGTATGTGCATCACACGAGTATGAGCGATAATGATGCACTAGCAATACATGTAAGGTACCCCCCCATGCGAAGAAAACAACACGTTTTTTCCTTATTTTCACTTCGATTAAACAATGACATTAAGTGTCGAGTATAATTTGCAACGAAAGTCATGGAACTTAGGTATTATGATGTTGCTATTACCCTTCGTATAAACTGTACATAGTATTGCTACTTAAGTATAAACTTTCAGTCTTTTAGGTTACTGATATAATTAATACCGTCGCACTAACAATCCACATCGGATTGTTAGTGCGACGGTATTAATAACAATACACACTCGTATTACAATGACAAGTATTTGGACTGTCCTTAGAGAAGCTCTATCAGTTCCTCCATCGCTCTTAATCGAAAATAAGATCAAACCTACGCTAAAACTACCTTTGAAGTCAATCATTAATCAATTGAACGATAACGTTCGGCGCGAGGCTCTGAACACTTCATAAAACAATACAAGTGTTCGGTATGCGTCCGATAGTGCGTAGTCATTTTGTTTAGTATAATTAGCGGCGGCGCGTAACTGCCAATGTCAGTCGGGCTCATCGATGACGGGTCCGAGTGAGTCCGAGCGCTTTATTTTTAGCTGCACATGTGTATATGTGTGTCTGTCTGTGTGTCGCGTCGCTATCGCCTATCGCCGCTATAAATACCGCGTGTGGTGCGTCGCCCGCGTGCCGCCGACACTTGTTTGTGTGTAAATACAATTAACTTTGTTATATTTCGACGAATAAAACGACGTTATTGTTGCCAATGATCCGTGCACTGGCTGTGGTGTAATAGCAATCGATGAGTTATTCTGGTACTGATTATGCTATCGAATGCATTTAATTGTTCCTTTATTTCTAACAATATAAAATACATGTGTTATATGTTATGATTTCCTTATTCTTTAACCAGTTTTCCTTAATTGTAGGACTCGTTATATTTGTCATTGTTTTATTAATATTTGATCGCTCAAAAACAACATATATATAAAAGGTAGTACATTTTGCCATTTTATTAATGACTGTTTAATCCAAGATAAGAAATGACTTGACGTAGTTTGAACACCACTCGTAGTTTTTTTAAAGCACCGTAGCCACATACAATGGATAGATATGATGACATGTGTTGATAATTTTTTCACATAACTAAACCATAAGGACTCGAACTGCCATGAACTTTATAACACTCTATAAAAGTAGCCTGACAGTTAATAATTTAATTGATATGCAGCAATTCGTAATTTAACAAATTCTATAGAGCAGTATTCACACTGTATACCGGTCTATAGAATAGAATAAGAGTAGCAAGTATGAGGAAGCGGCGAGCTGCAGACGCGCGTCCGTCAAGCCTTCACTCACGCCGTTATCGCAGCCTCCGCTATTTTCATAAGATATCGGCCCCACTTATTCAACGATACAAACAAGGCAAATACGTTAAATTACACATTACATTACATTATTCTATCTTACGCTTGCCATCGCCTCTATAATTGATAAACTGGAGTCTTACAACACGTTCCTTGATTTTCCCATCTGTATGAATATTAGATTAATGATTCGCTTAGGACGCATCCAATAGTGTTAGGACAAACTAAAGTTTTTTTATTATACGTACTCCTATGTAATCTCATGTTACTTCAGACTTACCTATCTACTCGTGTTACTTCAGACCTCATTTTTATCATTCATGTAATCGCTTATTTTATAATAATACGAAGTTTGTGTGAAACGCTTGTGACATTTTATGAACCTATCGGACTTTGTATTTTATTGTTTGACATTTTTTAATATTTACTAATTCGCAGAACAATAGGTCATTGACAAAGTAGGCTATTTATGAGGAATGAGCAAGCGTGTGCTTACTAAGAGATATCGTGTGCCCACTCACATTTCGATAGCGTAAGCGACTTAGCAATATAGAACATACATTTAGTATAGTTTATGGCTTGACCAATACCTGTGACAATGATACAAGTTTTAGTTAATCCAAAATAAAGTATGAAATTAACGCGAAACACCCTACGTGAAAGCGTTACATGTTATAATTCTGTTAATTTTATAAATATAAATAGCACTTGTTCCTCCGATGACTTAACAGACATTTGTATAGATAAGTTAAAAGTGTCTGTCGGTGCATGCGTGATAGGTCAGACGCTGAATTAATCGACTTATTTCATTTTCACTTAATGGAACATCTCAATTGACTTCATCTCACCGCCACTTTCACTGCACGAGTGTGCCACACTTTCTTATACACACAACATGTTTCTCGCGGCCACACTCGTCTGTTCCACAAATAGCATTAATTATATAAATAAGTGTTCAATTTATAATTTACTGAGTGATTAAGACATCAGCTGCCAAGTTCTGGCTTAGAGGGCCGGTGATTGATTATGTAGGCGGGAGTACGTTTAATTCCTTGTTTTTTGCTTCCAACAGTAGAAAATATTTCTTATAATCTATCTGTAAATGTACATATTATACACTAATGTAATGTATTAGGTTATTGGAGATGCGGGGCGTGTGGCCGGCTGTTCGCGGCGGGCGCCCACGCGATCAATGGGTTTATTTATTTATTGTTTAGAATGATCTTAAATGTTATTTAAGTGTACTTCATTTCAGATAATCTATTTATTTGTTTTGTTCGTAGTCCTGGTAGTAGTACTACTAATAAATCGTAATTTCCGTCATAATCCATGTCTGGTCTACTCCTCTTTTCCTTTCCTGGCGGTTCTACGTTTGAGTCATCCATTCTTTCTACGTTTTTACCCAACTGCGCCAGAAGAAGGAAGCAAGGTTTGTCGAGTGTATGCATGTATGTATATCCAGTTCTTTCCGTCAACCCATTATTGTCCCACTGCTGGGCACGGGTATCTCATCTCAGATTGAGAGGCCAAATGAAATGGCACCACGAGCCGCAAGGACTTGCGCCTCGTATCATTGACCGGCCTCTTTGATGTTTATAAGTCATATAAATATTTAGACATAAATTTATTACACACATGCTTGTTATTAACTACACAGCTCAGATAACAATTAGTTTCCGTAAAAAATTCGCATAGTACAAAATGAATCAGAAATGTGACGAATGCTAAAATCATGTTGTTTGTAAGAGAAGGGCGAGGGCAGGCACCAGGCGGAGCCTCGTCCAAAGTGCAAAGTGCAGCGGCGGAGTGCGCGCTCGAGTGACCGCACACTTTTTGTAACTAACCTATTATATACGGTTTACGGCTTAATATATACCTATTTAGCTATATATTTTCTTCACTCAGTTATGATCTTAGGCTTGTTTTTTGTACTGAGATCTGCTTTACTAGAAGTGGAGGTAGAAATCGATACTGACACAAAGATATTAACATGTATTCGTTTTTATGTCATGTCTGGGAAATGCTTATTAATTCTACTAGTTGTACCAACCAGTTTGGTATTGGCATGCTCCAGATTTGCTTCAATTTTACAAAGAGATTAACGCGTATCAGAGGGCAGTGGATCATATATAAAAAATTTAAGCAAGCACCTCAAGGTGGGTAAATAGAAGTTGAGCATTAATATATATGAAAGGGAAATGATACTCACTCATCCCCGCAGAGCCTAAGCCACCAAAGTTAGAGTCATGAAATTACGAAAAGAACTCATTTTTTTATCTAGACACTCATTAAGAAGAGATCTTGATACCCCACGATGGATTGTTTGTGTTATAGTGGCAAGCAACAGCATTTTGTAGGTAAGAAGCGACCAGGTGATATTTGTATACGTTTTGTTTCAGTACATTACTATGATAATGTTGCATGTTAAATATGATCGTTAAATAACAATTACCTGATCCTGCGGCTCGCAGGCTGCGCCGCACAATGTGTGACCGATGCACAATTTATTATACCGTGTTTTTCCTTTTATGTAATATTAATTTATCCGTAGTATGCGAGCCGCTCGAGACTACTAACTTTAATGGTACTGGTCTACGGCGGGACAGTAATAACTTTGTTGGATATTATCGTAATAAAACTGTGCCAGGCGTTCTCTTATAACATGCAGCTCATTTTATGTCACTAATTTTGTTAGACATTAATGCTACAATGAGAAACAGTGTACAGAGGATCAATTACCGTTGCAAAGTAGATTTGAGGTTCTTAAAAACCGGACCGGACACATATGAGATTAGCTATGACGAAGTATTCGTGTGTTCCTATATTACAGGCTAAAACGAGCTTTTATTAATAACTCGTGGCAAATTCTCTGGCGTTGCCATATTCCCAGATTAGTTACCACTTACCGTAGACCAGGTTTCCTCATCTCTATTCACGTTTGCTACTAAAATAACAAAATCAGGTTCGGAAAAAAGTGCCATAATAATAATGTACATGAACATATAATAAAAACATCAGGCGATTGTGAGCACGTGATCAATAGTAATCTAATTACGATTTGGCTCTCACACCGTTGTCGCTGGCGCCTTTCTGCCGAGCGCATGCATTCTCACACATATTTATACATGCATATACACACATATAACGAGACATTAGTCATAACCGTGATTGTGGAACACATCTGTAAATCTTATCTGTGCCCTGAACAGAGATGTCCTGACAGACTCGCTGACTCATGAACACAACGTCGAATCTGAGCGGCTGGTGAACGCGATAATAACAACCGGATCAGTGTTGTTGGCAGATAATGGACATTCGATCTTTAAACGAGACGACTAAACTGAGTACGACCTTAGTAGGGGAAGACTCATTGCTCGAGTAAGGAAATAATAAATTGTAAGAAAGGTAAACATAAAATCCTTATTTATCGCTGAAAAATGAGGTTTCATTAAGATCAATTGGTCTCGTGACGATCTTTCACGGTCTGATTTCCAAAATCGAATTTATTGCGCACGTGCAGAAATGAGCTGTGTCCTTATAGGGTATTCCCGAGCGATATACCATGTAGCTCTTAAAAAAACAGGCAAAACGAGCTCTGCTTTAATCCAGTAACGCATCGTTCGTCCGTCCACTCCTTTAGTTTTCGAAGTGTCACAGCCGCATTAAAATATCGTTAGCACTTAAAACAGCTCAGACACTTAACTAGTCGGATTGTCGCTTACTGTCACGCTTACTTATTTGCCAGATCTTAATGCAATAAAACATTATAATCGAATACACAACGATGTCGGCGTTGGATCTAATCGCGGCCGGACCGGGGCCGTGGTGCGCGCAAGAAAATCGTTAAGGCCCCATTAATCGCGCCCACAAACAAAACCCATGACACTGTAGTGCAGTGTAAATTGACGCGGGATTCAATATGGACGCTCGTTAGTCGCCGGGAGATTCCGACCCAAACTGAAAACATTTTTATTCTGTCAAGTGTCAGTGTTACGTCATCTACACGTTTACTAAAATCAAACATTAAATTTTAATATGTGCAAATAAAAATGATGCTACAGACCGAGGCTAACTCTATTATCAGCTTATGGATGTCTTAATAGTAAAATTAAAATCATAGTAAAACTTACTTGACACACTTTCAGTTAATTTTTACCTTTAAAGATGCAGTTGATTATATTTTTATGTTACAGAGGCAGCAAACAAATAAGTAGAGTCCCTTACACGTAAGTTACACCTAACGTAGATGACAATAAGCGGCCGTTATCACCTGTTTCACATCATCATCACCTGAAAAAGAAATTTCAGATTTATTTGGGGCCGTTCCAAAAGAAAACTGAAATGTTGATATTTCTGTATTCAACGAGAACTCAGGTATACACCGTTGTCATAAAGCTCGCTGCGAAGATATACGAGCAGATCTCTCTGTGATACTCCACTCGAACCACGAAGAATTCTATCACTTCCATATTTTATTTTCGTTATTTGTGATTTTTTTACATCGTTAACTCTAACTGGATAGTCACGTGCATATTTTTTATTTCATTAGAAAGTTATTTTCTATATTTATATTTGTATTAATTAATTAAAGCTAACCTACTCCTAACGCTCATAAATTACAACTTGAAAAAATATGAAGCACATATT